>JALJCO010012580.1:40000-57476 GCA_023101725.1 Atherinomorus stipes | reverse complement strand
CCACTTTCTGCCATTGGTGTTTTTCCATCGTCCCCCACAGGTCCGTCACGCCTAATTAACTCGGCCCTTCTTCTGCAAATTCATCCAGGAAGGTGTCACCCAGAACCGCCCCAACCAGTTCCTAATGCCCCTTTCACATCAGCACCTGCTTACCCCGCCCTCATTGGACCGACACCACACCGCCCCCATTTAGTTTGTTCATATTACAATTGATGCGTCTTCAGCTCTGGTGTTCAGTGTGAGTGACGTCATAGTGAAGCTTTGTGAGGTCATTTGTTTGCGACACACAGTTCACAAAACTACGGAAGTCGCAGCAGACGAGATCGCGCGTTCTCTTTCTCTTTCTTTCTTTGTTTTAAATCAACATCAACCCCTCTTGGATCCTCTTGTGTTTGTCCCGGTTTGTCTGCAGCTCTGTCGCTCTTAACACAATGTAAACAGCTAATTTCTTCTTCTACGCTTGTATTATCGGCAGAGTAGGCTCTGAACACTGAGGTTTCGTAGTTTCATGAACGCTCATATGCACGCTTTGGGGAAGTAAGATGTTCTACTGTTTAGGCTCTAAAAATCTACTAAATGATGTCGTTTCCAGTAAATTCTGGACGCTACCCACTCAGGACACTTGGATTACATTGGACGAGCAGTATGGAGGAATATTGACAAGTTTTTTTCGACTTTTATGGATCTTTTTGGCTCGGACCCCGGTGAACTCCATTATATGAAAGTTGGGGGAAACGAGAAGCCTTCCTGCTCCAGAGTCTTGCTCACCATGAGGGGAAGTGGAAAATAAAGTTACATCATTCTGTGGGTGAACTATTCCTTTCATAATGGTTGGGCAGTTCTGAATCCAGGTTTAGTAATTTCTGCATTTGGTAGATATTTTCTGTGATTGATGCCGATGATCTGACCCGTCTGGAACAGACCAACGACTTTTCCACATGGTTGTTTAATGAGAAGCTGCACATTAATTCAGTTGGGGTTAAATAACTTGTTGAAACTGAAACATCATCATCATCATTCATGGGAGACGTAGCCATTTGCTTAGTTAAATCCAGGTGGCAACTTATTTAAAGATCTTAGCTGTATTTGCGTTAAAAGTTAATACTATTTAGCCTGTTGCATCTTTTCCCACTCTAATTTCCTGTTTCCTCCGCATAGAGTCCCTAAATTTTCCTCCAGAAGTTGGAATCAAGGAGCCAAACACCTTCAGATTTTAAATATTCAGGTTTGTGTGAATTGGCAGCTTAAATTCTTAGTAAAACACTTTTGTTTGTAATATTCTCAGGTATAAAGTTTCCGCACAGAATCATTTTCTGCTTTTGCGTTTGCAGATGTTTGCATTGTAAACATTGTGCAGAAATGCATGTTCTGGCATTTTGGCAGGGAAAACAAAACCCGTCTGGATTTGTGTTAATAACCTTCAGCAAAGTTCAGCTTCTTTGCTGATAAATTAATCTGTTTAATTTGGCATAGGATAGAAGCATGTTCAGTAAGATAATAAGAAATTATCTCATAATTAGGAGATAAAAAGTCATGATGGGATTAAAAATCATCATAATTATTGGAGGTGACGATGGAGAACTTGTCCGAGGACGATCAAGAGAGAGAAATTTATTATGACTTGTAATCTTAACTTTGACTTCTCACAATAATGATTTTAAATCCCATAATTTTGAGATACTTTGTCAATATTTTTATTTAAAAATGGCAGGAATTTGTTTCCATAAAAACAAATGAAATAGGAAGAGCTCAATCTAAAACTGCTTGTACTCTGGAACAAAAATATTTTTATTTCTCTAAAGTATTCCTAAATATTGTTGATTCACTTCCTCTGTTCTCCCCGTCTACCTTCCTCTGATGCTTTCATGCAGGACTTCCTCTCCCCCCCCTCGACCTCCATCATGCATAAATATTGATAGAGCTGCAGCTTATCGCTCCATCTCCGCCACGTCTGTCCTCCCTTCATACTGGATTATGGCAGAAATGAGTTTTTCTGGAAGAGCCTGAATATATCAAACTCTCGTCATTTGTAAATCATCATTTCCAGGAAGCTGAAACACACGACATCGAATCCCACAACCATCAAGTCCAACAAGTCAGAAGCTTCCTGGAAGCATGAAGTATCAGAAAACACACAAAAAATGTCCTTTTCAGCACTTTAGAGGTTTTGTTTTTGTTTTAAACCAGTTAAAGGTGGCAACCCCATGTCTGGCATCATCAGCGCACCACCCTGCTCACTCGATGGCTGCACTCCCAACATGCAGCATCCTAAAAAAGGTTTGATTTCCTCTGTGGCAGAGGAAATAAATAAAGCAAAGTCAGCAGCTCTGTGGACCGATGGAGTCAAGCTGAGACGAGCCGCCAGAGGAAGGTTAAAGTGTAGAGAGTCACAGAGAGAAGACGTTATTATGCATTTAGAGCACAAACGGTTATTCCCGCAATTAGTCGATGATACAAAAATTGTAAAAAATTTACAGAACGAGTCAAAAGTTTGGAAACTCTCACTGAATATGACGGAAAAATGTGTTTGTGTGTTTATTAAGGTCAATATGCAATTCAAGATGTGTGTGGGGGGGTGGAGGAAAGAGGTTTGGAGGAGAAGGAGGGAGGGGGTATGCATGTGTGTCGGGGGATGAAGCGATGTGGGGGCGTGTGTGAGGGGGTGGAGGAAAGAGTTGTGGATGATGGAGGAGAGGAAGGGGGGCGTATGCATGTGTGTTGGGGATGGAGCGATGTGGGGGCGTTTGTGGGGGGGTGGAGGGAAAGAGTTGTGGATGATCGAGGAGGAAGGGGGGCGTATGCATGTGTGTCGGAGATGGAGCGATGTGGGGGCGTTTGTGGGGGGTGGAGGAAAGAGTTGTGGATGATAGAGGAGGGAGGGGGCCTATGCATGTGTGTCGGGTATGGAGTGATGTGGGGGCGTGTGTGAGGGGGTGGAGGAAAGAGGTGTGGATGATAAAGGAGGGAGGGGGCATTTGCATGTGTGTCGGGGATGGAGCGTGTGGGGGCGTGTGGGGGGGTTGAGGAAAGAGTTGTGGATGATAGAGGAGGAAGGGGGCGTATGCATGTGTGTCGGGTATGGAGCGATGTGGGGGCGTGTGTGAGGGGGTGGAGGAAAGAGTTGTGGATGATAGAGGAGGGAGGGGGCGTTTGCATGTGTGTCGGGGATGGAGCGATGTGGGGGCGTGTGTGAGGGGGTGGAGGAAAGAGTTGTGGATGATAAAGGAGGGAGGGGGGCGTTTGCATGTGTGTCGGAGATGGAGCGATGTGGGGGTGTTTGTGGGGGGTGGAGGAAAGAGTTGTGGATGATAGAGGAGGAAGGGGGCGTATGCATGTGTGTCGGGGATGGAGCAATGTGGGGGCGTGTGTGGGGGGTGGAGGAAAGAGGTGTGGATGATAGAGGAGGAGAGGGAGGTGTATGCATGTGTGTCGGGGATGGAGTGATGTGGGGGCGTGTGTGAGGGGGTGGAAGAAAGAGTTGTGGATGATGGAGGAGGAAGGGGGCGTTTGCATGTGTGTCGGGGATGGAGCGATGTGGGGGCGTGTGTGAGGGGGTGGAGGAAGAAGCAAAAGAAAGACAGACAAGACAGCGGAAGCTACCGCGGCAATTTTTAGAGGAAAAACAAAGCTTAAAAACGGTGTCGATTAATAAATTATTTACTGATTATTTTTAAAAGTCGACGATTAGTCGATTAGTTGTTTCACTGACTGAAACTGATGTTTGTGATGATTCCAGGTTAGAATTCTTCCCGTTGTGCGCGCGTGATTGGCTGCGTACACGGGCAGTCAGGCCTTCATCATCATCATTGTTTCTGTACCGCTCCGGTCAGACAAAGACAGATCTAACGAGCAGAACTAGTGTAATTTATCTTTAGTATTAACTCGTAACTGAATTGGGGTCATGGGTGAAGTCAATAATTCAAGGAAACTTGTTGCTGGAATATGATGCTGTTTTCTTCTTTAACTGGATTCATATTCACGCTGCATCTGCATCTGTGTCAGGTTGGGTGACGCCGTATCACTCCGCCTCCTCTCCGCCAGAACACCATGACAACAAAAGCAAGCGTGCCTTCTGGTCCCGCCCACCGAACCTCGGTCATTGTACGCCGGTGCTAACAGTCGCGCTAACTCGTAGCGCCTGCTATTCTATAACAAAGGTTGAGTTACAGCGAAAGATCCTTTCATACAGTATTGACGTACTTAGAGTCTGACTAAAAAGGGACCAAAAGTCGCCAGGAATTTCATGCCACTGGCACTTTAAAGGGAAAAAGTGTCTTTTGTGTTTTGCTTTAGGAAAAAAAATCCATTTCCTTTTGTCCAGAGAAGAAGAATGAGAACATTTCCAGTGTCTGAAAACCAGTTAACAAGACAAAACGTCAGCAGAAAAAACACTTAACCTGCCACAAACACAGATGATGCCATTACTCAGGATGCTCCTGCACCAACGTCCTTCGTCTCATCCTCATCCTCCCCAACACAGGGAAGCTGCCAGTAAACAAAGACAACAGGAGAAAATAACCGTTATTTATCAACTACTTCCAATCAAGCTGTGAGCGTTTGATAAGAGCGTGAAACTGCTGAATTCAGGGGACTCATGCACCAGTTTCCTCCTCGTCCTCCATCAGCTCCGTTTGCGGGTTCTGTGTTTCTCTGTCTTCAGACACAGATGAAACCTTCAGTGGAGCAACGACATCTAGCCAGGTTCTCGTCTCCATGACAACCATTAGATTTCTGCTACAGTTGGACAAAACAGCACCAGAGGAACTTCCATCAGGTCTCCAGTCTTCTGAGGTCTGCAGCCGTAATCCCTGCACCAGGGACGGTACAGGACCCAGCTGCACCATCCTGGACTGGTGGACCAGTTTAGCAGCGTTACCCAGACCCTGAAACTCATCATCCTCCCAGTTCCTGATGCAGCATCTGCTGCACAAGAACCAGAGACCACATATGTAACAAAGCCTCACCAGTCCATAAGGGGGTCTGCAGCCCCGTTCAGTTTCCCACCCATCCATCCATCCATCTGTACATCCATCCACCCATCCATCCATCTGTACATCCATCCATCCATCCATTCATCTGTACATCCATCATTTCACCAATCCATCCATCCACCAATCCATCTATCCATCCATCCACCAATCCATCCATCCACTAATCAATCCATCCATCCATCTATCCATCCATCCATCCATCCACCAATCCATCCATCCACCAATCCATCTATCCATCCACCAATCCATCCATCCACCAATCCATCTATCCATCCATCCATCCATCCATCAATCCATCCATCCATCTATCCATCCATCCATCCATCCATCCATCCATCCATCCATCCATCCATCCATCCATCCATCCATCCACCAATCCATCTATCCATCCACCAATCCATCCATCCACCAATCAATCCATCCATCCATCCATCCATCCATCCATCCATCCATCCATCCATCCATCCATCCATCCATCCATCCATCTATCCATCCATTCACCAATCAATCCATCCATCCATCTATCCACCAATCCATCTATCCATCCACCCATCCATCCATCATCCATCCACCAATCCATCTATCCATCCACCAATCCATCCATCCATCCACCAATCCATCTATCCATCCATCTATCCATCCATCTATCCATCCATCTATCCATCCATCCATCCATCCATCCATCCATCCATCCATCCATCCATCCATCCATCCATCCATCCATCCATCCATCCATCCAGCCACCAATCCATCTATCCATCCACCCATCTATCCATCCATCCATCCATCCATCCATCCATCCATCTGTCCATCCATCCATCCGAACATACATCCATCAACAAATCCATCCATCCCTCCATCCATCCATCCATCCATCCGTCCATCCATCCGTCCGTCCGTCCGTCCGTCCATCCATCCATCCATCCATCCATCCATCCATCCATCCATCCATCCATCCATCCATCCATCCATCCATCCGTCCGTCCGTCCGTCCGTCCGTCCATCCATCCATTCACCAATCCATCCATCCATCCATCCATCCATCCATCCATCCATCCATCCATCCATCCGTCCATCCATCCATCCATCCGTCCGTCCGTCCGTCCATCCATTTAAAAGATGCTTTATTTAAACAGGTTCTTATATGCTAAATTAAATTAATTAGATCAAATTTAAGCATTAATAATATTTATAATTTCCATGAAAGCTACCAGCTGATCATCAGAGGACGTAAACAACTTTGTGTTGAACAGAATCAGAGAAACAGAAGACGACCCGGTTAGGAAACATCGGGAATCCGTCCGGGTTAATGACAGACTTTCTCTCTGATCTGCTGCATAAACTCAGAGACATTCCTGAGGAACGGGGACCAGGGAGGATGTTTACCACATTGTTCATGTGGACGCACACAGAGGAGGATGTTTTCTCTGCAGCAGGTTCATATACGGCAGCAAAATTCCCCGTAAATTTAACCTAAACACCCCCGAGGCCCCCTTTCCTGCCTCCGAGCCCTCTGCAGCTACATGTTCATCCAGGATTCACGGACCTTTCCTGATCCAGTCCTCCTGATGGGAGCTTTCACTGATGGCTGCAGAGGTGATCGATGTGTGTGTGTTCCCGTAATGCAGCTCTGCAGTCACAAACGTATCATTTAGAAACAACAGACCTACATAAATCCAATTCAGCCACTTAGAAAATCCCTCAGATGGGTTTCATGTTGCTGTCTCGCTTTCAGGGAAACGACATTACAATCCTGATGAGAACCGAAGGAAGGAAGAGTTAAAAGCATCAGTTAATGTCTGCAGTGGACATCAGTCACAACGTGGAGAACACGCTGGAAAAAGACCTCCAGATTTTAAACTTCTTTAACCTGAATCAGCAGAAGAACCATGAAAATGTAAAGTCTGTGATAACAGACGTGACAGGACTCCACATGAAGAGGATTTAATCATGTTAAATAATGTTATTCAAAACAAAAATCATCGTATTCTGCAGCCAAATGACTCATTTATCAGAGGGTAACATCATCATCCTCATCATCCATTTATAAGGTGCAACTGCAGCTTAATGTTCAAATAAAGCATAAAAAACAAACAGATAAAATCAAACCAAATCTGAATAAAAACAAGTTCATTCCAATCAAGGTTATTATCATTGACTAAAAAAAAACGAAAAAATGAAAACTAAAATGAAAAAAAAAAAAAATTTTCGTTAACTGAAATAAAAATAGAAATGACAGTTTTTGCGTCCAATGTAATCCAAGTGTCCTGAGTGGGTAGCGTCCAGAATTTACTGGAAACGATGTCATTTAGTAGATTTTTAGAGCCTAAACAGTAGAACATTGCATCTCCTGCAAGCGTTCACGAAACTACGGAAGCCGCAGCAGACGAGATTGCGCGTTCTCTTCTTCTTTCTTTCTTTGTTTTAAATCAATATCAACCCCTCTTTGACCGTCTTGTGTTTGTCCCGGTTTGTCTGCAGCTCTGTCGCTCTTAGCACAATGTAAACGGCGAATTTCTTCTTCTACGCTTGTATTATCGGCAGAGTAGGCTCTGAACGCCGAGGCTTCCATAGTTACGTGAATGTACTTATGCTTGCTTCACGGAAGTAAGATGTAGAACTGTTTAGGCTCTAAAAATCTACTAAATTACATCGTTTCCAGTAAATTCTGGACGCTACCCACTCAGGACACTTGGATCACATTGGACGAGCAGTATGGAGGAATATTGACAAGTTTTTGTGGACTTTTATGGACCTTTTTGGCTCGGATCCCGGCGAACTCCATTATATGAAAGTTGGGGGGTAAAACGAGAAGCCTTCCACCGGCTGCATTTGAGATATTAAAAATCACCATGAGGGGAAGTTGAAGATAAAGTTACATCATTCTGTGGGTGAACTATTCCTTTAAACAGTTTCAGGTTTATTACCATCAGTATTGTTATAGCAAAGCTTTAATCCAGAAAACACTCATTTACTGACTTTTTCTGTCATGTTTGTTTTGAAAGCTTGTAAATAATCCGTGGAGTCGGATGCTTGGTTTAGTTTCACGTGTCAGATGAAGCATATTTACGGCTCTACGAAGTGATTTTAACGTGATTTAAACGAAATCATCCAATCCAGAATCTCCCTGTTGGAAACGAGCAGCCCGGATGTTTCGGAGCGTTGACCTCTTTCCGAGCTGATCCGCTTCCTTCCTCCTGCCCTTTCTGCAGCATCTCTCTGGGTCTCCGAGGACCTGCAGTGAACGCTGACCTCTGCTCTTCCTCATTCTGGGTCTCCTCCTCCTCCTCCCTGCTCTCCAATTAGTTTCCAATAAAAACATGTGCTTTTTAATCCTGGCTGAATTTGGACGGCCTAATCTTACAGAGATCTTAATCTGTCTGTTGTTGTAGCTGAGAGAGCAGCATCAGTCACGGAGAAAGAAACTTCAGAAGACACGGGGAGAACAAATGCACCCAAATGATCCTATCGGCCTCTGTTGGTGGGAACGCTGATGGTTTCCATGCCTGTTTGCCAACTGGTTTTCACCACTGGAAGCTGGGTAACAACAAGAGGACAGACTGTGGACAAACTGGCTGCAGGTTGGACCCTAAAGACTTAATATCCTGTATCAGCAACACTGGAGCAGAGAAAATACGTCTATTTGGAGAAATTAAAAAGTTTAAATCTCTACAGAGTTTAAAAAAAAAACTGCTCACTTTTTCTACCGTTTCAGACGTCACGCAAAGATGCTCAAGTTACTTTTTAGACAAGTTTGCAAAGGGAGATGAAAGGAGGAACCCAAAGGAATTCCAATAAAAGTCGACCATGCATCATTTAAGGTTTTAACCTGAAAGTTTCTCACTCTGTATTTCCAGCAGCGATCAAGACACTGACAGATTTATGATGCGTTTGTTCTCCTCATCTGTGACAAATAAAGATTACTTTCAAGATTAAATAAAGTGTTTCTGAAGTGAAATTCTGATTAAATGAGTGAGCAGAATGAAGATAAATGGCCCGAAAGTCAGAGAAAGCCAGATATTTACCCCGTTTACACTGAAATAAAAATAAGAACAAATCCAATATCCACTAAAACCAGAAAGCAATTATTTATAAATCTCATTATTTTACATGTCAGATGATGAAAGTGAAACATTTTACCAGCTCATGGAAAAAAATGAGCTGATTGTGAAGCTGTTGACAGTAACACGTCCGCAAAAAGTAGTTCCAGGGTGAAGTTTACCATCGTGTAGTAACACATCTGTAAAAGTAGTTCCAGGGTGATGTTTACCATCATGTAGTAACACGTCTGTAAAAAGTAGTTCCAGGATGATGTTTACCATCGTGTAGTAACACGTCTGTAAAAAGTAGTTCCAGGGTGATGTTTACCATCGTGTAGCAACACGTCTGTGAAAAGTAGTTCCAGGGTGAAGTTTACCATCGTGTAGTTACATGTCTGTAAAAAGTAGTTCCAGGGTGATGTTTACCATCGTGTAGTAACACGTCTGTAAAAAGTAGTTCCAGGGTGATGTTTACCATCGTGTAGCAACACGTCTGTGAAAAGTAGTTCCAGGGCGATGTTTACCATCGTGTAGTAACACGTCTGTGAAAAGTAGTTTCAGGGTGACGTTTACCATCGTGTAGTAATACGTCTGTAAAAAGTAGTTCCAGGGTGATGTTAACCATCGTGTAGTAACACGTCTGTAAAAAAGTAGTTCCAGGGCCGATGTTTACCATCGTGTAGTAACACGTCTGTAAAAAAGTAGTTCCAGGGTGATGTTTACCATCGTGTAGTAACACGTCTGTAAAAAGTAGTTCCAGGGTGATGTTAACCATCGTGTAGTAACACGTCTGTAAAAAAGTAGTTCCAGGCCGATGTTTACCATCGTGTAGTAAAACGTTTGTAAAAAGTAGTTCCAGGGTGATGTTTACCATCGTGTAGCAACACGTCTGTGAAAAGTAGTTCCAGGGCGATGTTTACCATCGTGTAGTAACACGTCTGTGAAAAGTAGTTTCAGGGTGACGTTTACCATCGTGTAGTAATACGTCTGTAAAAAGTAGTTCCAGGGTGATGTTAACCATCGTGTAGTAACACGTCTGTAAAAAAGTAGTTCCAGGCCGATGTTTACCATCGTGTAGTAACACGTCTGTAAAAAAGTAGTTCCAGGGTGATGTTTACCATCGTGTAGTAACACGTCTGTAAAAAGTAGTTCCAGGGTGATGTTTACCATCGTGTAGTAACACGTCTGTAAAAAAGTAGTTCCAGGCCGATGTTTACCATCGTGTAGTAAAACGTTTGTAAAAAGTAGTTCCAGGGTGAAGTTTACCATCGTGTAGTAACACGTCTGTAAAAAGTAGTTCCAGGGTGAAGTTTACCATCGTGTAGTTACACGTCTGTAAAAAGTAGTTCCAGGGTGATGTTTACCATCGTGTAGTAACACATCTGTAAAAAGTAGTTCCAGGGTGAAGTTTACCATCGTGTAGTTACACGTCTGTAAAAAGTAGTTCCAGGGTGATGTTTACCATCGTGTAGCAACACGTCTGTGAAAAAGTAGTTCCAGGGCGATGTTTACCATCGTGTAGTAACACGTCTGTGAAAAGTAGTTTCAGGGTGATGTTTATCATCATGTAGTAACACGTCTGTGAAAAGTAGTTCCAGGGTGATGTTTACCATCGTGTAGTAACACGTCTGTGAAAAGTAGTTCCAGGGTGATGTTTACCATTGTGTAGTAACACGTCTGTAAAAAGTAGTTCCAGAGTGATGTTAACCATCGTGTAGTAACACGTCTGTAAAAAAGTAGTTCCAGGCCGATGTTTACCATCGTGTAGTAACACGTCTGTAAAAAAGTAGTTCCAGGGTGATGTTTACCATCGTGTAGTAACACGTCTGTAAAAAGTAGTTCCAGGGTGATGTTAACCATCGTGTAGTAACACGTCTGTAAAAAAGTAGTTCCAGGCCGATGTTTACCATCGTGTAGTAAAACGTTTGTAAAAAGTAGTTCCAGGGTGAAGTTTACCATCGTGTAGTAACACGTCTGTAAAAAGTAGTTCCAGGGTTAAGTTTACCATCGTGTAGTAACACGTCTGTAAAAAGTAGCTGAACTTCGGGAGGTGGGTAGCATACGGGGGGTGCCAAAAAAGAATGAACTCGGTCTGAGAGTCGTTTTGGTGGAGGGAGTTGCTTGTGTGCCAAAGTTCAATGTCATTCAGACAACAGGACTGGGGGGGGGGGGGGGCAAACGACAACTGTGAGTGTTGGAGGAGTGAAGAGGGAGGTATAGCTGAATATCGTCGGCATAGAAGTGGAATGATAAGTTATGGTTGAGAACGATGGGGCCAAGGGGCAGGAGGTAGAGCAGAAATAGGACGGGCCGAGCACAGATCCCTGTGGAACCCCATAGGGCAGAGGGGCTGGTGAGGAGGAGTCATGCCAGGACTGAAAAACTCCTGCCAGCTAGGTAGGATCTGGACCACTGGAGGGCAGCACCACGGATGCCGGCGCCTCTGATCATTGACATCTTTTAGATGCAAACGAACAGGAGTAAAAACCCAGCTTTAGGTACAGATATGTACATTAACGGGTGCTTTGAGCACTGACCAGGGTGGCTAAGTCCACTCCACAGGAGCCACAATCCTGCAACTTTTAGATGCATCCCTGCTCCAACACACCTGAATCAAAGACATGGCTCATTACAGCCTCTGCAGAGCTGAATGACGTGTTCATGAGGTCATTCAGGTGTGTTGGTGGCTCTTGAGGACTGGATCTTGACTCTTAAAGGAATAGTACACCCACAGAATGATGTGCGTTCATCTTCTCCTCATCCTCATCAAGACTCTGGAGCACTTTTTTAATATCTCAAATGCAGCCGGAGATCGGACGGGTTTTTGTTTTCCCCCAACTTTCATGGAGTTCGTTGGCGTTCAACACGAGCAGGTCCTTGCACAAACGTGCTAATAGAAAGTGCAATGTTTTACTGTTTAAGCTCTAAAAATCTACTAAATGATGTGGTTTCCAGTAAATTCTGGACGCTACCCACTCAGGACGCTTGGATTACATTGGACGAGCAGTATGGAGGAATATTGACAAGTTTTTGTGGACTTTTATGGACCTTTTTGTTTCAAGTGCCAGTGAACTCCATTATATTAAAGTTGGGGGAAAACGGAAACCTGTCCGATCTCCAGCTGCATTTGATATTAAAAAAGTGCTCCAGAGTCTTGCTCAGCATGAGGGTGAGTAGAAAATGAACGCACGTCATTCTGTGGGTGTACTATTCCTTTAAAGCTTTTTTTCCAGGTATTCAGTTGGAGTCTGATGATGCTTTCATTCACATAATGAAGACAGAGATGTAAACTCCTGCTGTAACGGTGGAAAGGATAAAATCTCACTGTTGCTTGTTCCTTCTCCTCCAGCTCAGACAATACAGCAGCTGTCATCACCTGGTCGGAGGGAAAACCGAACCCCTGCTGTGGGTGTTGGTGTGGACGTGGATCAGGACAGAGTGTCACTGTTGGACGGGAACATAAAGTCTTCTGTCGGCTGCAGACGGTTAATTCACAGCCGCAGTGAAACTTCTTTTCTTTCTACGTTTTCTGGCCCAGAACAAGTTTGATGTGAACAAAGTTCCTCAGTCTGGTCTTTTCAGGCTGTGTGATAATGAGAAGCTGAAATGTAATAATCCCAGAGGGAAGTCATCAAACCTGCCTGAGTCAAAATCCTATAAATCAGTAATAAAACCAGAAATTGAGGCTCAGTTTAAACTTTAGAAAAATGGTGGAGCTTTGTGATTTGTTGAAAGTTTAAGACGTTTGCTTCAGGATTAATTTTTCTGTTCGATTCAGTCAGTTTGTATGGAAGAGGATCAGGGCCACTGAAGAAAAAAAAAAATTTAATTCTCTGAAAATAGTCAGAATTCTGACTTTTTTCCAGAACATTTAGAAAAAAAAATTCAGGATTTTTTTTCCCCCGAAAAAGTCAGAATTCTAACTTTTTCGGAAATTGAACAAAAAAATTTCCTGAATATGTATTTTTTAATATTCTGGAAAAAAGTCAGAATTCTGAGATTAAACTCAGAATTCTAACTTTTTTCTCATATTTTTTCTTTCTTCAGTGGCCCTAATCCTCTTCCGTAGGTTTGAGATCATAAACATCTGCACAAATCCTTTTTTTTTTCCCGAATATTAATGGATGATCTGCTTCTCCCATGTGTTAAGCTAGCTGCGCTAACAAATAATCGCCTGATCTGATTTTAATAACTCAAATCTACATTAACTTATTTCCATTTTTAGTACTAAGCTACATAATTAAAGGTAATAGCTACAAGTTTAATTCCTGCCTGCCAGTAGGTGGCGCACTAACACGTAATTAGCATTAGCAACATTGAAGAACTGGCAAATCATTTATTAACATTAGCATTAGCAAACATTTAACTAGCATGTCACTTTCTAGTCACTTGCTAGTTTTGTTTTCTAGCAAATATCATGGAATGTTTTTTTATGGGTTTCTGTGCAGAACCATCAGTTGACTGTGTAAATGTTTCCACTTTTTCTTTCTTTCTTATCTTCACTCTTCTTTCTGTTTCATTCCTTTTGTCTGTTTTCTTAACCTTTCTTTGACTCTTTTCAGGCCCAACAATATGATGTAAAATGCAATTATAAACAAATATTCAATTGAATAAAAAGAAATAGAATTAATAAACTCAGAACATCAAGAGGATTCTTATGTTCAGAAAGCTTCTCTTGGCAAAGCAAATCTGTTCAACACAACAAAGCAGCCAGATCATCATTCTGCTGCTGCCATGCTGGACAAGACAAGTTAGTAACAAAAAAACATGTCACTTTCTGCCCCCTAGTGGACACCTTCTGCACTACACTAAGGAGAAGCAGCATTTAGCTGCTATCCTGTATACAGGTGGAACAACCTCCCATCCATCCATCCCCCCATCCATCCTCCCACCACCATCCATCCATCCATCCATCCATCCTCCCCTGGCTGGATGGATGGGAGGATGGATGGATGGATGGATGGATAAAAGATGTGCAGTCAAATCTGAACATACACACATTTAACTCTTCATTAAAATTTAATCCACTCTGAACAGTTTTCTCCTGTGGTCACACACTGCGTCACCGATGGCAACAGGATAAATATTAGCAGTGACCCTCAGAGCTGATGAATAAAATATAAATACAGCCCATAATAATCACAAAGCCATGGTGAAGAGGTGATAACTGTTCAGACTTCCTGAAACAAGGAAGATACGCGATGAATAAAATTCTGGGTAATCCTGTTGCAGCAGCGTGATTCATGGAGCCCGAGGGTCCGGAAATAGGCGGATTCTCAGATTTAGACGTCTTACTAACCTGAAACAAAGAGAAGGAGGCGCTGGAAAAAAGTTTAACCCTACAATGTAAAAGCTGTAAATCTTTCTAATAGAATGTTTCAGTTCAGTCGCTGTTGGAGACGTAGGAGTTAAAACAGGGAAGAGCCTCATCAGCTGCAGGGATGTGAGATGTTTGCAAGTGAAACGGCTTCAGAATCTGGAGCTTGTCTTCACTGTGTTTTCATGTTTTTGTCTCATTTCATCGTGAAGCACTTTGTGGTTTTTATCTGTGAAAATCTGTTGCATAAATAAACATTCATTCATCCAGCAGGAAGTTTTCAGCTGCATCGTGTCTGTAAAAAAAGACCAAGAAAAACAAGCCGGTCTATTTAACTTCTCCTGTGTTCATGGGATTTTTGTTTGTTTGTTTAAACTTTAATTCAGTTCATCTTTATTTGAATAGCGTCAATGGACTTTATACACATCTCTAGTACTTCCTGAACTTAATACTGCACCTTTATTTCCTGTCTTACATGATAGGATGAACTGATTAATCCAGGTGTGTCTGTCTCAGCAAATGGTCAGACATTACGTAAGTGGAAGAAGGCGGTTCTAGAAACCTGTTTTATATGTGACCTGAAAGACAAATCCTGGTCAAAAATTACTCCAAGATTCTTCACTGTAGTGCTGGAAGCCAAATTAATGCCATCCAGATCAACTATAAAGCTAGATAATTTAGTCCTGAGTTTTTCAGGTCCAAAGACTATAACCTCGGTCTTGTCTGAATTTAGAAGCAGAAAGTTCAGGGTCATCCAGGTCTTTATGTCACTAAGACATCTTTGTAATCTAACAAACTGGTTTCATCAGGCTTCATAGATAAGTATATCTGAGTGTCGTCTGCATAGCAATGAACATTTATGCCATGTTGTCTGATGATATTACCCAAAGGAAGCATATATAATGTGATGAGTATTGGTCCGAGCACAGAACCCTGGGGAACTCCATGAGTTACTCTGGTGTGTGATGAAGACTCGTTGTTGACATTAACAAACTGAAATCTATCAGATAAGTATGACTTGAACCAATCTAATGCAGTTCCTCTAATTCCAATAACATGTTCAAGTCTCTGTAGCAGAATGTTGTGATCAATGGTGTCGAATGCAGCACTGAGATCTAACAGGACAAGTATGGACAGGAGTCCTTTATCTGAAGCCATGAGAAGATCATTAGTAACCTTCACCAGTGCCGTCTCTGTGCTATGATGAGCTCTAAAACCAGACTGAAACTTTTCAAACTGATTATTTCTGCTCAGATGGGCACAAAGTTGAGCTGAAACTGTTTTCTCAAGAATTTTAGACATAAAGGGGGAGTTGGATATCGGTCTGTATTTGTGTGTTTATTTTGTTTTGAAAATATGGTGTGACAAACAAGAAAGTCAAAAGAAAATAAACAGACGAAACAAAGAATATAACCCAAATAACAATATTCAAAACTACGATACTACTAATAATAGCAATACTAATACTACTAATAATAACAATACTAATACTTATAATAATAACAATGCTACTACTACTAGTAGTATACTACTACAACTACTACTACTTCTACTACTACTTCTACTACTACTACTACTACTACTAATAATAATAATAATAATAATAATAATATGTCCCAAAACATACAACCCTTTAGACTACATGTATATATGAACCCCTCAACGCCTTAATTTACAATAAATAAGAGACTGTAATAAATAAAAGAATAATAGATTAGCATAGAATACATAACAGCAAATAAAATAGGGAGATGAAATAGAGAATAAAATAGAGATGAAAATATAAAAGGCCAAAAATTGTTTGATTAAATGACATCAGGATGCTATGCTATGCTATGCTATGCTATGGTTTTATTTTTCCACCGGGACAGTCCACAACTTCATTTACCTCTATAGACAACTGGAGAGATGCAGATGCCAAGTTACAGCAGAAACTGTTAATTTCCACCTGTAGTCCCCGGACAGGTTGATAGTAGTACTATAGCAAAATTTGTGATTGTGTGTGTTATGTGTGGATTTAAGGAGTAAAAAGTGCGTATAAATATTTAGTACATCACAAAAGTGTGTCAATATAAAACTACATATTTGCAGTCTAATACAAAGACCAGAGCGGTCGTTTTCCGCTACTATTCCGTTTTTCGCTGTTTCACGAGATTACGAGTTAATTTTCTCGTTTTCTCAGGATAACTAGAATAGTTTTCTCAAGAAAAGGAGAAGTTCTCAAGATAGTTTATCTCATTATCTTGAGAAAATGGAGTTTGTTTCCTTGAGATCACAAAAAAAAAAAAAAAAAATATGACCATGACCGTTCTCGGCTTCCGTAGATTAATATGTGGGAATTATATTGAGAAAATATTCAAGTTTTTCTGCCCTAAACTTTCAGCATCATCACACACAGAAACAAAGGTGAAATTTCAGTAAAGAGTTTTCTTTAAATGAATGTTTTTCATGATGTGCTTTTTCCCTGACTAAATAAACATGAATGAGTTTTTTTTCCCATGAAGTAAAAATAATTTCCTCCCGGTGAGGTCTAACTTCGTCTCGCTGAGGTTGGTGAACCTCTGTCCATCTTTCCATCCGAGAGACTCTGCCTGTCTGAAATGCTCCTTTTATACTCAGTCATGTCACTGATCTGTTTCCAGTTAAACTGATTAGATATTAAAGTCTCCTCCTATTATTATTTCCCACCTTTTGTTGCTCCTGTTCCACTTTTTTATAGACGTGTTGCTGCATCAGATTCACAATCAGAGAAGACTTTCCATCAAATATTTCATCGGAGGTGTTGTTTCTGTTCTACTGATAATCTACTGATTAGATATTAAAGTCTCCTCCTATTATTATTTTCCAGCCTTTTGATGCTCCTGTTCCAATGTTTTACAGACGTGTTGCCGCATCAGATTTACAATCAGAGAGATTTTCCATCAAATATTTTATCATTGGAGGTGTTGTTTCTGTTCTACTGGGAATCTACTGATTAGATATTAAAGTCTCCTCCTATTATTATTTTCCAGCCTTTTGATGCTCCTGTTCCAACGTTTTACAGACGTGTTGCCGCATCAGATTTGCAATCAGAGATTTTCCATCAAATATGTTGTCATCGGAGGTGTTTTTTCTGTTCTAAATGAATA
>JALJCO010012580.1:0-32500 GCA_023101725.1 Atherinomorus stipes | reverse complement strand
AAGTGCCGATAAAGCATAGATAAAGCGGCAACAAAGTGGCGACAAAGCGGCGAATAAGTGGAGACAGAGCATCAACGAAGCAGTCATGAAGCATCGATGAAGCGGTGACGAAGTGGTGACAAAGCGGCAAAAAAGCGGCGAATAAGCGGAGACAAAGCGGAGACAAAGCATCAACGAAGCAGTCATGAAGCATCGATGAAGCGGTGACGAAGCAGAGACAAAGCATCAATGAAGCGGCGATGAAGCATTAACGAAGCGGAGATGAAGCGGCGACAAAGCGGCAAAAAAGCGGCGAATAAGCGGAGACAAAGCATCAACGAAGCAGTCATGAAGCATCGATGAAGCGGTGACGAAGCAGAGACAAAGCATCAATGAAGCGGCGATGAAGCATTAATGAAGCAGAGATGAAGCGGCGACAAAGCGGCGACAAAGCGGCGACAAAGCGGCGACAAAGCGGCGACAAAGCGGCGACAAAGCGGAGACAAAGCATCAACAAAGCAGTCATGAAGCATCGATGAAGCGGCGACGAAGCAGAGACAAAGTGCCGATGAAGCATCGATGAAGCGGCGACTAAGTCGCGACAAAGCGGCAACGAAGCATGTGATTAATTGAGATTAACTTATTACAAAGCCGGTATTTAATTAGATTATTATTTTAATGAAGTCCCACTTCTACTAACTGTATCAATATCAGGCCGATATGGATATTCAGCTTTTAAGCTGATAATATCGTGCATCTCTGATGCTGGGTACATAAGCAGCAGGAAACGGGTTAAATCTCCGCCGCCCCTTACGGACAACCGTCAGACACCTGCTGCTGCTCATCAGCTGATCTCTGAATACGATGCATTTTTCCTTGAACCGCTTTTATCTGAACCAGCCGGTCGACTCTGAGTCAAACGCTCATTATGTAACAGCAGGGTGATCTCTTTGAAGTTTTCCTAACATCTCTGATGTTTTCAGATCCTGGTTTTTTCCAGACTGCATGTGAACGACCTCCTTCAGTAGTTTCTGATGATCCAACCTGTCTGGGATTGTTATCAGTGATCCAAACAGACGGAGAAACAAAAGCTAAAACCGTTTCCTTAGCTGATGTCCTTCAAGCAGAAACATCTGGAAGATGAACAGAGCTTCCACGAACTGCGCTCTTCTTACCTGCAGGGGTCTCGGTCCCATCCTCCACCCTCTGCAGCCACTGCAGCACAGACGAGGCCACTATGGGGGTGTTGGGTGGGAACTGGTAGATTTCACCTCCAGAAGGTAAATGTGTGAGAACCAGAGCAGGAAGTGGCGGCATTGAGCCCAAATATGAGCCCAGGACGGACATACCAGCTGGAGTACGGCCCCTGAAACACAAACGTTAGCGTTCAGAGCGTAAAAATACGCAAATGTTAAAGATCTGAGGTACATACAGGTGGATCCAGCAGGGCAGGTACCGCTCCATCCCGACTCCTCCCAGCTCCACCACTCCTTTCATCTCCTCCACCAGCGCCTGGTTCTGCCTCCATCCGATCTCGTCCTCCTCCTCTCCCACAAAGAGGAGGAGGAGGGATTTCCCCAGAGAGAGGAAGGCAGGCAGGTTTTCCACAGTCAGCTCAGGCTGGAGGTCAAACAGACGGAGGAGACGAAACATCAACCACATCTGCAAATATCTGAGAAAGTTCTTTGCAAGACATGCATGTTAGGTTAATTAGGTTAATTAGGTTCATTTTCTCAGGCTAATTCAGGATTCCACCAGTCCTCCTCCTACCCACAAACCAGCAGGTCCTTAATGTCCCTGCTCAAACACACCTGACTCAAATTGGTGAGTCATTATCCTGAACATCATTCAGGGTTCCCACTCTTTTTCTGAAGTTATTTTCCAGGATTTTTCCAGCTGCTACAGTCAAGTTATCACAGCTAGACTAATAAATTCCACCCCAAGCTTTTGGAGAAGCGTGACGAAGCAGAGACGAAGCAGAGACGAAGCAGAGACGAAGCTGAGACGAAGCTGAGACGAAGCAGAGACGAAGCAGAGACGAAGCAGAGACGAAGCTGAGACGAAGCAGAGACGAAGCTGAGACGAAGCAGTGACAAAGCAGAGACGAAGCTGAGACGAAGCAGTGACAAAGCAGAGACGAAGCTGAGACAAAGCAGAGACGAAGCAGAGACGAAGTAGAGACGAAGCTGAGACGAAGCAAATACGAGGCAGAGACGAAGCAAAGATGAAGCAGAGACGAAGCAGAGACGAAACAAAGACAAGGTAGAGACAAAGCGAAGACAAAGCAGAGACAAAGGAGAGACGAAGCAAAGATGAAGCTGAAACGAAGAAGAGACCAAGCTGAGACGAAGCAGAGACGAAGCAGAGGCGAAGCAAAGACGAAGCAGAGGCGAAACAAAGACAAAGTGGAGACGAAGCGGAGACGAAGCAGAGACGAAGCTGAGACGAAGCAGAGACGAAGGAGTGACAAAGCAGAGACGAAGCAAAGACGAAGCAAAGACGAAGCAAAGACGAAGTAGAGACGAAGCTGAGATGAAGCACAGACGAAACAAAGACAAGGTAGAGACAAAGCGAAGACAAAGCAGAGACAAAGCAGAGACGAAGCAAAGATGAAGCTGAAACGAAGAAGAGACGAAGCTGAGACGTAGCAGAGACGAAACAAAGACGAAGCAGAGACGAAACAAAGACAAAGTGGAGACAAAGTGGAGACCAAGCGGAGACAAAGCAGAGACGAAGCAGAGACAAAGCAGAGACAAAGCAGAGACAAAGCAGAGACAAAGCAGAGACAAAGCAGAGACGAAGCTGAGACAAAACAAAAACGAAGCAGAGACGAAGCGGAGACGATGCAGAGACAAAGCAGAGACGAAGCTGAGACAAAACAAAGACGAAGCAGAGACAAAGCAAAGACGAAACAAAGGCGAAGCAGAGACAAGACAAAGACAAAGTGGAGACGAAGCAGAGATTAAGCAGAGACAAAGCAGAGACAAAACAAAGACGAAGCAGAGATGAAGCAGAGACAAAACAAAGACGAAAGCAAAGACAAAGCAGAGACAAAGCAGAGACGAAGCAGAGACGCTACATTTCATTGTTTTGGTTTAAAAGCAGCTGAAAACAAACAAACATACATGTGTTAAATGTTTAACCTGTTTGCGTTCAGCCACAATGCAGAGAAGCAGAGGGAGGAGAAATTATTTACCAGGACATTTTACTCTTTTTCTCATATTCCATGTGATTGGGGGGGGGGGGGGGGGGGGGGGGCTTGGTTAACTGATCACTGTAGGGGGGGGGGGGTGGTTGAGTGGGTGTGCGGGTGTACCTGCATCTCGCCTGATAATTGCTGGGATATGCTCCAGGAATCCTGCGACCCTGAACTGCACATGCGGTAGAGAAAACGATATGAATGACAGAAAACGAATGAATGACTTCCTCATGTTATTCTTTACTCAAATATTTTCCCTCCTTCTGCTTAAAACATGATGCATTAAATGAATTAATCCTGTACAATCAGGCATCTATCTTTTCCTTCTATAATGTCCAGAATAAGTTAATTTATCAGAAAATAATCTACACAGGTGAAAAGATAAATACATTTTAAACTTTAACTGCTCCCATATTCTCAGACTGCTGAACGGCTGCATTTGTGACCCTATGTCGGTCACACTGACACGTTTCTGCAGAATGAAATCAGGCATCTGTCTTGTGTTGCAACAATTCAACAGTCGGGAATCGGATCAAGTAAAACAAACAAACTCGAGCTGTTGAGGAACGTCCGCGTTCCAGATCGTCGTCGTTGCAACAGTTCATGGAACTGTTTATTCAAGCCAATGTGAACCTGATGGTAAAACATGACTCGGATGTTTGAAAACCGCATTGTAACTCCGAATCAACATGTTTGTTTCTGCGAGGGATTTCACCATCTGCTAACTGCCAAGAAGTCTCCCACAAGTATGTCCTTCCATGAGATCTAAAGCAGGAGAAAGTCCTAGAAATGTTCCTCCTGATGACGTGTCTGCAGTCGTTTCGTGTATAACACACACACGTACCACCGGGTGGAGAAGTGCAGCGTTAATGTGGGCGAGAAGCTGTTTAACGGAGGACGACGCCGGCAGCGTGGACGGACGACCGAGTGTCCCCCAAGATGGAAACACCAAGACTGATGGAAGGTCCACAGCGTGGTCTGCAGCCCTGTGGGACAAACGACACAAAACACACACATAATCACTACACACAGCAGCAAAACCCCCCCAAAACTGACGTGGTTTCAGTTTTTTCTCGCACCTTAAACAAGATGAAACAGATTCCACCTTTATCATCTCATACTACCTTAAAATGCTCCAATAAATCAGGTGTAGGGAGCAGAAAGGCTCATCAAACGCACCTTTTATCTTCTGAACAATATTGGAATTTTGGCTGATATCCAATATGCCAATATTTTAAAACTCATGTGGCCGATAACCAATATTGATACCGATATTAAGGCTGAAAAAAATAAGCAGTAGTTATCCGTTTCAGACACTTTGAAAAAAAAATGGGTGGGAAAAAATGTCGATACACTGAAATATCGCAATATTTTCATATGCCGATATCAAATTGATATTTAAAAACGCAGTATTGATCTATTTTACTTACAAAATCTTGCGAGATTTCATTGTTCTGTTACAAAATTTTGTGATATTTCATGAATTCTTACAAGATTTCGTAACAGAACGATGAAATATCGCAAGATTTTGTTATTAAAATAGATCAATACCGCAAATTTAAATGCCAATATGATATCAGCATATGAAAATATCGCAAAATTTTTGTGAATTCTCACGAGATTTTATAACGGAATGATGAAATATCACGAGATTTGATGAGTAAAATAGATCGATACTGCGTTTTCAAATGTCAATATGATATCAGCATATGAAAATATCATGATATTTCAGTGTATTGATATTTTTTGCCACCTCTAGTCTTTAGAAGTTTTAAAGTCTTTAAAATAGTTTTTGAAGAAGTTTTTTTTGTTTTGTTTTTTTAACTTTAGAAACAGCGGGCTGATCAGTTAAATATCGATGGGGTGGCCGATGTCCGATACTCAGTTTTAAAGGGGAAGTTCAAGATTTTTGACATAGGGCCTCATTTACAAGTGAGCCAGAATACTACTTATCACTGAAGACAGTTTCAACATATTTCATCCCGTTATTCTAGTTCCAGGGGGTCACCAATGCTAATGCTAGTGCAAGTCAATAGGAATCTGCTAGCCTGTCATTAATAACAATCTTATCCACTCCACAGAAGATCCGAGGTAAATCATTTAAAACTTCAGACTATCTGTGTAAATGCCGTGTTAAAGTAAAATAATGTTACAAATAAATTTAACATTACATATTGAGGAACTAGTTTCATTGCTGCTGCTGAGACACCTTTGCCAAGTGTATTCTGGTTCATAGAGAGTGATGGTGACAGTTGCTTGATGAAAAAAGTTTGAAATCATCTTCAAAATCAGACATATCCTCATGCCTTTCAGACGTGGCCGTATTTTAGACTTTATATTTGATGTAATCAAATTCCTTCATGCAGTAACAGCAGATGACATCACTCTGCTGCCAAATACAGGAAGTAAAACTTTGTAAAGTGTCTCAGCAGCAACAATCAAAATGTTACGAAATGCAGGTTAGTTTTATTTGTAACATTATTCTATTAACACGGCATTTACATAGTCTGAAGCTTAGAAATGATTTGCCTCGAATGTTCTGTGGAGTGGATAAGATTGGTTTTAATGACAGGCTAGCAGATTCCTATTGACTTCCACTAGCATTAGCATTGGTGACCCACTGGAACTAGAATAACGGGATGAAATATGTTGAAACTGTCTTCAGTGATAAGTAGTATTCTGGCTCACTTGTAAATGAGGCCCTGTGTCAAAAATTCTGAACTTCCCCTTTAAGGCTGATATATGCCGATACCAATAGGGGGCGATTATATCATGCTTCCCTTTTCTATAAACTTTTATCTTATCATTTCCAATCAAATCTAGTTGAAGAAATTGCAGCACATCACAAGTTTAAACTGTATAAGATGTTTTTAGGGAGAAATCCTTGAAACATTGAGCAGGTACCATTTTTCTGCGGGTCCGTCCGTTAGCAGTCCACTCAGGACTTCACCTCTCAGAGACTTTGCTGCTTCAGTGAACACAGAGAAACCTGCAAAAGCAGAAAAACTATTTTAAGATTCAATGTTTATCTTTTCCAAATAACTTGGAAAGTCTCACTTTCAAATCCCAAGACTCAAATAAAAAGTTATAATTATAAATATGTTAATGCAGATTAAATCTGTCCACATAAAACAGATATTAAATGAAAAAAATATGTAGAAAAAACTAAAAGTGATTGGATCAGGGCTGCACAGTTTATCTTTTGAGCATCGTCATCGCATTGTTGTTGTCACAATAGTCACCTCGCAGGTCCTGCAATGCAGGAGGCATCGAATCAATGTGCTCTCATCTCATTTCAAGGGTACTGAACACACACTGCACACACAGCAATGCATCAATTACCATCATTCTTTATCAGTTTACTGAAGAAAAAAATGTTAATTCATATTTGTACGTAATACACACAATAAAAGCGAGCAGTGATAGATAATAAGAACTAGAATCCAGACAAAAACCAGACCTGCAACATTCAGAAAGAGGTCAGATTACCGCAGGTTAATAAGACGGCAGGAGAACTGACAGAACTTCAAGTCATGTGCTGAAAAGTCACATATTTTTTTCATATTGCAATATACGTCTCAGACATGTTGGGAAAAAAAAAAGTTGCACTGTCAATTTTCTTATTTTGTGCAACATTTATAGTAGGGATTAAATATTTATAGTTCTTTCTTCATCCACTAGGGGCAGGCTGAAATACACAGCATATCCCCATAGACTCCCATGATATAAAAGGCCCATTTCACAGCAGAAATAAACATGTTTACACCAGAAATAAACGTTTATATCGAAAAATTAACATGTTAAGCAGAAAATAAACATGTTCACAGCAGAAATAAACATGTTTACACCAGAAATAAACATGTATAGCAAAAAATTAACATGTTTAGCAGAATATAAACATGTTTACAGCAAAAAATAAATATGTTCACAGTAGAAATAAACATGTATAGCGAACAAATAACATGTTTAGCAGAATATAAACATGTTTACAGCAAAAATAAACATGTTCACAGCAGAAATAAACATGTTTACACCAGAAATAAACATGTATAGCGAAAAATTAACATGTTTAGCAGATAATAAACATGTTTACAGCAAAAATAAACATGCTTACAGTAGAAATAAACATGTTTACCCCAGAAATAAACATGTAGAGCGAAATTAACATGTATAGCAGAAAATAAAAATTTATACAGCAAAAATAAACATGTTCACAGCAGAAATAAACATGTTTACACCAGAAATAAACATGTATAGCGAAAAATAAACATGTTTACAGTAGAAATAAACATGTTTACACCAGAAATAAACATGTTCACAGCAGAAATAAACATGTTTACACCAGCAATAAACATGTACAGCAAAAAAAATTAACATGTTTAGCAGAAAATAAACATGTTTACAGCAAAAATAAACATGTTTACAGTAGAAATAAACATGTTTACACCAGAAATGAACGTGTATAGTGAAAAATTTACATGTTTAGCAGAAAATAAACATGTTTACAGCAAAAATAAACATGTTCACAGCAGAAATAAACATGTATAGCGAAAAATAAACATGTTTACAGCAAAAATAAACATGTTCACAGCAGAAATAAACATGTTTACACCAGCAATAAACATGTATAGCGAAAAATTAACATGTTTAGCAGAAAATAAACATGTTTACAGCAAAAATAAACATGTTCACAGCAGAAATAAACATGTTTACACCAGAAATAAACATGTATAGCGAAAAATTAACATGTTTAGCAGAAAATAAACATGTTTACAGCAAAAATAAACATGTTCACAGCAAAAATAAACATGTTCACAGCAGAAATAAACATGTTTACACCAGAAATGAACGTGTATAGCGAAAAATTAACATGTTTAGCAGAAAATAAACATGTTTACAGCAAAAATAAACATGTTCACAGCAGAAATAAACATGTTTACACCAGAAATAAACATGTATAGCGAAAAATGAACATGTTTAGCAGAAAATAAACATGTTTACAGCAAATATAAACATGTTCACAGCAGAAATAAACATTTACAGCTGAAATAAACGTTTTCAAAGTGTTCACAGCATGTTCTGTGAGATTTCGTAATTTTTTTCACGAGTATGTTTTTCGTTTTTTATCGTTGGTATATTTTTCCCGCCCCTAACGAAAACGCTGCATGTCTGCATCAGGAGTTAGAATTAATGTCTGGTCTCATTTCAGAGCGATTTAAGCTGTTTGGTTTCTGGCTTTTAAAGCATCAACAATTCAAAGGTCATTATCGACCAATGACGCGCAGCGACACCTTCATCGCACCATCAAACACATCTCAGCCTCCCACCTGTTTGTTTGTGAGTCTTGAATAATCCCAGGACTCTGTCGGGCCTGTAGCCCGCCAGCTCGGGGTGAGGCACTTCCTGGAGGAATGATGTCACTTCCTCCTGCGTGGACAGCAGCGCAGGAGAGGCTGAGCGGCTCCTGGTGGGAAAGAAAACAAGAAAAGTGCTTAGAATTTCCATTTCTCTGGATTTCTTTGGATTAGAAAGAATGACCAAATTACAGACTAATAAACGACAAAAAGACAAAGAAAAGTGCATAAAAAACAAGCAGCGTCAACGTCTTCGCGCGTCTTCAGCCCCTTTCAGATTACTGCACATGAATGCTTCGCTCATTCTGTCCGGCTGTTTCAGGAGAAACGTCTTATCAACGCAGCAGCAGCAGAACTTTTCCACTTTACTGCCACTTATTTGCAGTTGTTCAGTAACAAACGGATGATCTGATGGGTGAAATCATTAAAAGTGTCCTCAGTAGCGGAAACGCTGCCGTCTGACTCATCCTGCGCCCTGTTATCTTCTCTCCATCTGTTTTATCAAACACTGGACTTGACTGATGCTCTGAGGAAGCATTTCATCTCATTAGTGCAGCTGTGATGAAGTCCAAACAAACATTGACAGGAAGAAGTTTGTTTTGCTTTTCCTTAAATTTCTTTATCTTTTGGAATTGATGGGACATGAATTTAATCTCAGAATGCGCTGTGTATTACTTCCTGTTTCTTCTCGTGTTAATGGGGTCAGATAGTTTGTTAATCGAAGACCGTTATGAGTAATGAGATAAGCACTCTGGTGACTGCTTTACAATAAAATGGCCGTCGCTGGTGTAACTAAGGAGATAATTCTGTTCTTTATATTCATCTAAAAGTGGATCTTGCCCTCCGTAATATGGCAGATATGCAGACGCATCTTCAACACAAACATGACACGTTTGTTTATTTAAAGAAAAGCTGCACACAGAATTTCAAGGTATGTTAAAGCCAACGTGGAGTTTTAAGAACCCAGAAAATTAGGATGGATGCCACAACCTTTAATAGAGGAAAACTTTGACAATATGTTAAGTTTTCCTCAAATTAGGGATGGGCCATACCAAAATGTTTCATGTCGATACAATACCAGTAGTTTATGGTACTTTTTAAAAAATCTATACCGATACTTTAAAGTAACCACATGATTGTACAGTTTGCAAAAAGATAAATTCATGTCTTCTTACATCATGATGAAGCGATGTAATGCCTCACTACCCAGCATCCCTCTGTAGTGCTGAGCCGACTCCTGGGGGCGGAGCACCAGGACACTGGGAAAGGCTGTGATTGGCTGGAACGGGACGGGTCTGCCTGGCTGAGCGGCGCAGAGATCCGTCCACTCTCCGCAGTCAACGATACTCATCTGTACATCGCTGACTCCCGAATCTTAAAAAACGTTATCAAAAAGAAAAACACAAGAGTAAAGAATAAATAAAAATGACAAGAAATCACGAAGCTACGTATCAACATTACATCAGCTAATCTGTGATAATGATTAATGTAAGAAACGTTTTTAACCTCATTAGATTATATAAAAAATGAGGACAACAAATATTTCCACTTTTTAATCCCAAACTCAAATGAGATCCAAAGCATGATGGGTAATCTTGCTATCTAGCTGTGATCAGTGTTTATTTTTTTGTGATTTGAAAATTGTATCAAAACAATGTAAAAAAAAAAAAAAAAAAAAAAACTAGAAATTTCCGATATAATCAGCCAATATCGGCATGAAAATGTTATCCTGGAAAATATTGGTATCGGTTTTTATCAAGCCGATATTTCTTCTAACGAAATTTTGCGAAAAATCGTAGTAGAACACCGAGATCTCGCAAGATTTTCTTAGTTGTTCCATCAGCGTTGGTCCAGCATGTATAAAAGTCCCTGTTATCCTGGAAGAACTTCATTTCCCAGCATTCCTTTCAGAGTCATGTGACTACGGTGCAGCTGCTGCTGCTACAGACTGACTTACTTTGAAGCTGCTGATAATATGTCTGGTTTTAAGTTGTTGGTTAAGTTAACCAAGTCGTCAGAAACATTAGAATTAGCCACATGTTGATAATACCTGCTAGTATCTGATATCTAGCAGCCAGATATCCAAAATGAACTCCTCTGGCTGAGTTAAGGATATTTTGGGATCTTTGCTCTCGCTGCAGAACATTTTGTATTTCTCAAAATATGAGAGATACAACCTCATAGTTATCTGCATATATCGGTATCGACTGATATTGATATCAGAGATAAATAGTTTGACAATATCGGTGTATCGGATATCGGTAAAAAAAATAAAAAAAAAGGGCAATATCTGACATCCCTACTATAAACATTGCACAAAATAATGAAATTGACAATAAATTTTCAGAACAGAAGTTCTCAGATATTTTAGGGGTAAAACAGCTTCACTGACATCACAACTGGGTTGTTAGCTGGTTAAGCTAACCAGTGTTGCCTTGTCTGCTTGCCTTGCAGCTTTGGACTTGTTTTCTGAGGAGTCGCAGGTTTTAGACTTATTTTCTTGTGTGTAGTTATTTGTGTTTGTCCTGCTCTCTTTATAAACCCCCCTTGATTCTTTCTCAGCCCCCCACAATAAAACGACCCCTGGATGCAGTACAGGAAACGTGTTTTTCAGGGAACTAGTGTCCACGGTCCTGTTTCCTTGGTTCCCGCTGCACACAACTACCCATAAACACATAACTTTACATACCACAGTGACAATGCCCACAAATAAATTAGGAAATATGTGAAATAAATACAATAAAAATATGAAGAAATAAAGCATTGGAGGGTTTAACACGAAGCATGTTATTGTTTTTATTGTGTGTAATTGTTTTATTGCATTACAGTCATGTATTTTATTTGTTTAAGTTGTATTTTAATTTGTAAATCACATGTGACACCTGAATAAATTAAGTTTGCTTTTTTTCAACCTGGATCTATTTTCTATCATGAAATACGATCATTTACTCACCCAGACAGTTTTGGTGTAACTTGAATTCCTTCAGGAGATATTTAGATTAGGGATGCACAATATAATTGGCCTATATCGGCCTTAAAACTGAGTATCGGACATCGGCCACCCCACCGATATTTACCCGATCAGGTCGCTGTTTTTAAAGTCTAAAAGAAAAACCCAAAAAACAATTTCTTCTTCAAAAACTTCTTTTTTTACAGGATTTAAAACTTCTAAAGACTAGGGGTGGGAAAAAACATCGATACACTGAAATATCGCAATATTTTCATATGCTGATATCATATTGACATTTAAAAACACGGTATCGATCTATTTTACTAACAAAATTTCACGGTAGTTCATCGTTCTGTTACGAAACCTCGCGAAAATTCACCAAATTTTGGTGATATTTTCAAATGCTGATATCATATTGACATTTTAAAGCACGGTATCGATCTGTTTTACTAATGAAATCTCATGGTAGTTCATCTTTCTGTTACGAAATCTTGCGAGAATTCACAAAATATCGTGAGGTTTTTGCAACAGAACGATGAAATCTTTTTGATTTTCTTTGAGATTTTGTAAGGAAAATAGATCGATACCGCATTTTTAAATATTGATCTGATATTGGCATATGAAAATATCGCGATATTCCAGTGTATCAATAATTTTTCCGACCCCTATTTTTTTAAATGTTGTAAACGGATAACAAAACTGCTATTTGCAATTTTTTTCAGCTTTAATATCTGTATCATAACAGTTATCAGCCAAAAATCCAATATTCGTGCATTCGTAATATTATCTGCCACAAACTCCTTCATTTCACCAACGTTTTGTTACCAAACATTAGTTGGACCCCCCTGTGAGCTCCAAGCGGCTTCTTTTGTGATGATCCATCCTTACAGACATTTTTACTGCAGCGGCTTTAATGATGTCACTATTATGTGACATCATAGCAAGTAAATGTCTATAAATAAGGATGAATCACTGAAATAAGCAACTCAAAGCTGCTTCAAGCTCACAGGGGGGTCCAACTAATGTTTCATAACAAAACATTGGTGAAATGAAGGAGTTTGTGGCAGAAAATGTCTTATTTAGAGGACATACGCTGATCTGGAGTGGATCTAAATATCTCCTGAAGGAATTAAAGTTGCACCAAAACTGTCTGAATGAGAAAATGATCATATTTCATGCTAGAAAGCAGGTCCAGGTTAAAAAAGAAACAAACTTCCCCTTTAATACTCTCTTATTTTCAAGATAACCACCCTGAGCTGAAAACATAGTAACAACTGGCTGCTTTGCTTACCTGCAAGTCTCTCTGCAACTTCACTGAAGGAGCTGAGAAAAGCCATTGAAACAGCGTCCCCTGGTGGAGAACAGACAGAGTGCGACTCAGTCCACATTTACCCTCAATCAGAGGTTCCACTCCTGTCTTTTTCAGAGGACCCAGCAGAGGATCCGTCTTACATTTGAGGTAGAAGAGCGCCACCGTGAGGCTCCTCTGTGCAACTTCAGCGTGGAAGTTGTCTGAGGTCAGCAGGGTCGTGACCTCCATCTCCTGCAAGCCGCCCCAGTTCTCAAACACAGACGCAGCGATTTCATCATCCACCTTGTCTGGAAACAAATGCAGGATCGTTACCACACAGATATCCTCCACTCCTCTTCTTTCTTCCCTCCCTCATTCCCCTCTTTGCTTTTACCAAAATACGTATCCTCCTCCTCATCCTCCTCTTCTTCATCCGCTGCTTTTTCTTCCTCTTGACTTGTGAAAAGCTCCAACACCTCATCCTGGCTGTGTAAGGTCAAATACTTCACCTCTAAACTCTGAGGTGGACACAAATACATGTTTACAGTTTAAACTAAAGACCTTTGATGCATTATTAAAAACACTCACATAATCCCAGAAATAGGACTTGATTAAAATAAAAATTACAGGGTTTGTAATTTATCAACCTTGATTAATCACAGCCAAAATAAATAACTTTTTTAAAAAGTGGATTTTAGTGGACCACTGAATCAAATAATAGACACAGATATTCGATTAACTGAAGTGCTAATCAAGAAAACGTGAAATTAACTGATATTAATTTAAAGAAAATAGAAAAATAAATAAAAAATATGCCTCGTAGCTATCTGAACCTTTCAGAAAGACGGACAGAATCAACTTCTGTATCTTATTCAGCGTATTCTAGGTGGCTAATGCGCCTCAAAACTAATAAAAGTACATTTTTAAGACCTGTCTAGATCAAATTTAAGACCTTGGATGGAAAAAATGGTCCTTTTAAGACTTTTCAAGGTCTTAAATTTTAAGTTCAGAATTTTTTTAATTTTTAAGACCCTGCAAGATCCCCGTGATTAGGTCACAATAGTGATCTTTTTCTGTTTGTGTGAGCATCACCTGGTCCAGCATCATACCTGCTCAGGCAGCCGATAAGCAGCGTTATATTCATCAGGGGTTTTCACAGCAGGACTCTGCCTGATAAACAAACAAACAAACAAACAAACAAACAACATTAGGGATGGACTTGACCCTGTTCAGATCTGTGCTCCTACGTGAGCTGCAAGTGTTACCAGTAGGGATGCACAATATTGGAATTTTGGCCGATATCCGACATGCCGATACCTTAAAACTCATGTGGCTGATAACCGATATTGATACCAATATTAAAGCTGAAAACAATAAGAATTCGTTGCAAATAGCAGTTTTATTATCCATTTCCGACACTTTGAACAATCGGGGTGGGAAAAAATATTGATACACTGAAATATCGTGATATTTTCATATGCTGATATCTAATCTGTATTTAATAACGTGGTATCGATCTATTTTCCTTACAAAATCTCGTGAGATTTCATCCTTCTGTTCTAAACTCTCCCGATATTTTGTGAATTCTTGCTAGATTTTGTTAGTAAAATAGATCGATCCTGCATTTTTAAATATCAATGTGATATCAGCATATGAAAATATCGCAATATTTCAGTGTATCAATATTTTCTTCCAACCATAGTCTTTAGTACTTGTAAAGTCTATAAAAACGAAGTTTTGAAGAGGAAAAAGATGAAGTTTTTATTTTTCAAATATAGAGAAATTGATATAGGGATATAGAGATGCACGATATTGGGATTTTGGACAATATCCGATAGGCCAATACTTTAAAACTCATGTGGCCAATAACAAATATCGATACAGATATCAAAGCTGAAAAAAAATAAGCAGTCATTGCAAATAGCAGTTTTATTATCTGTTTCCGACACTTTGAAAAATAGGGGTGGGAAAAAATATTCATACACTGAAACATCGCGATATTTTCATATGCTGATATCTAATCTGTATTTAATAACGTGGTATCGATCTATTTTCCTTACAAAATCTCGTGAGATTTCATCCTTCTGTTATAAACTCTCCCGATATTTTGTGAATTCTTGCTAGATTTTGTTAGTAAAATAGATCGATCCTACATTTTTAAATGTCAATGTGATATCAGCATATGAAAATATCGCAATATTTCAGTGTATCAATATTTTCTTCCAACCATAGTCTTTGGTACTTGTAAAGTCTATAAAAACAAAGTTTTGAAGAGGAAAAAGATGAAGTTTTTATTTTTCAAATATAGAGAAATTGATATAGGGATATAGAGATGCACGATATTGGGATTTTGGACAATATCCGATATGCCAATACTTTAAAACTCATGTGGCCAATAACAAATATCGATACAGATATCAAAGCTGAAAAAAAATAAGCAGTCATTGCAAATAGCAGTTTTATTATCCGTTTCCGACACTTTGAAAAATAGGGGTGGGAAAAAATATCAATACACTGAAATATCGTGATATTTTCATATGCTGATATCTAATCTGTATTTAAAAACGTGGTATTGATCTATTTAACTTACAAAATCTCGTGAGATTTCATCGTTCTGTTACAAACTCTCCCGATATTTTGTAAATTCTTGCGATATTTTGTTAGTAAAATAGATTGAACCTGCATTTTTAAATGTCAATATGATATCAAGCATATGAAAAATATCGTAATATTTCAGTGTATCAATATTTTTCTTTCCACCATATCTTTGAGTACTTGTAAAGTCTATAAAAACAAAGTTTTTCGAAGAGGAAAAGATGAAGTTTTTATTCTTAAAATATAGAGAAATTGCATAACAGCTGGATATAGGGATGCACGATATTGGAATTTAAGGCGATATCCGATATGTCAATATTTTAAACTCATGTGGCCAATAACAAATATCGATACAGATATCAAAGCTGAAAAAAAATAAGCAGTCATTGCAAATAGCAGTTTTATCATCCGTTTCCGACACTTTGAAAAATAGTGGGAAAAAATATCAATACACTGAAATATCGCAATATTTTCATATGCTGATATCTAATCTGTATTTAAAAATGTGGTATTGATCTATTTTACTTACAAAATCTCGTGAGATTTCATCGTTCTGTTACAAACTCTCCCGAGATTTTGTAAATTCTTGCGATATTTTGTTAGTAAAATAGATTGAACCTGCATTTTTAAATGTCAATATGATATCAGCATATGAAAATATCGCAATATTTCAGTGTATCAATATTTTCTTCCCACCATAGTCTTTAGTACTTGTAAAGTCTATAAAAACAAAGTTTTTGAAGAGGAAAAAAGATGAAGTTTTTATTTTCAAATGTAGAGAAATTGCATAACAGCTGGATATAGGGATGCACGATATTGGAATTTTAGGCGATATCCAATATGTCAATATTTCAAAACTCATGTGGCCAATAACAAATATCAATACCGACATCAAAACTGAAAAAAATAAGCAGTCATTGCAAATAGCAGTTTTATCATCCGTTTCCGACACTTTGAAAAATAGGGGTGGGAAAAAATATCAATACACTGAAATATCGCGATATTTTCATATGCTGAGATCAAATTGATATTTAAAAACGTGGTATTGATCTATTTAACTTACAAAATCTGCGTTTTTAAATGTCAATATGATATCAGCATTTGACAATATCGTGATATTTCAGTGTATCTATATTTTTTCCACCCCTACTCTTACAGAGGTTTTAGTCTGTAAAAAAAAAAAAAAATTTTTGAAAAGGATTTTTGCTGTTTTTTTTTTTTTTTTATTTAGACTTTAGAAACAGCTGGCTGATCGGTTTGATATCAGTTAAATATCGGTGAGGTGGCCGATGTCTGATACTCAGTTTTAAGGCCGATATCGATAGGGGGACGATTATATTGTGCATCCCTAACTAAAACTAAAGATGTTTTTGCAATAGTTTAGTTTTAGAAAGACAACAGTTTCAGTTAGCGTTTTTAAAAACAGTCATTTTTATTTTTATTTCAGTTAAAGTTTTTACAATTTTAGTTTTCATTTTTTCTTTAGTTTTAATTAACTATAATAAATTCAAGTTAAAGGCTTTTAGACCTGAGAAGTTTTTCTAAACATCCTAGAAAACTCCTTTTCGCACTATGTTTTTAATTATTATTTACGCCAAGTGTGAGCGTTTGTTTTAAATTTCATTTTGAAATGAAAGAGATATAAAAAGAGATATTAAAGGCAGTTTTGTACGTGTAAGACCGTTAAGGCGGCGTGTTGCGTACCTGTGTACGAGCACCAGCACAGCGAGGCCACGCAGCCTCCAGGCCAGGCTCGTGGCCGTGTCCAGGTCCAGGTGCTCGGTCGCCGGACGAGAAAACAGGAAGACCTGCGGGGTCAGCTGGTACGGGAACTGGGGGGGCGGGACTGAGGAGGGGTCCACGTAGACTTCAGACTGGCAGGAGACACGAACACAACAGGGATTAGATTAAAAATCTGGGAAGTTGGCTTGGATTTTATTCTCAGAATTATCTTGTTTTAACTCAAACTGCTTGAAAAACGCATTTCACGTCATTTTTTAGACGTTGATGCTTCATCTGTGCGTCGCCTTGACCCTGTTTTTTATCTCCTTACCAGCGCAAATCATTGTGTTCTTCATAATCTGACTTTTAGCACAAAACATCACATCTAATCTCCTGCTACATCTGAGAAGCTACTTAATAGCAAACTCAGTGAAGTTAACTCTGCAAATGCTGCTCTTAGGATAACGCGACATGTTTTGCTTCTGTTTTATCTAACTGTTTATTAGGGATGCACGATATTGGAATTTTGACCAATATTCGATATTTTAAAACTCATGTGGCCAATAACCGATATCGATACCGATATTAAGCTGAAAAAAGTAAGCAGTCATTGCAAATAGCAGTTTTGTTTTCCGTTTCTGACACTTTGAAAAATAGAGTTGGAAAGAAATTGATACTTTGAAATATCACAATATTTTCATATGCCAATATCAAGTCGATATCTAAAAATGCGGTATCAATCAATTTTACTTGCAAAATTGCGAGGTTTCATCGTTCTGTTACAAAATCTCACGATTTTTCATGAATTCTCACAAGGTTTTGTAACAGAACGATGAAATATCGTGGATTTCGTTAGTAAAATAGATCAATAAATTCCAATATATCAGCATATGAAAATATTATGATATTTCAATGTATCGATATTTTTTCCCGCTCCTAGTCTTTAAAAGTTTTAAACTCTGTAAAAAAGAAGTTTTTGAAGAAGAAGTTTTGGGTTTTTTTTTTTTTCATATTTTAGAAACAGCGGACTGATCGGTTAAATATCGGTTAAATATCAGTGGAGTGGCCGATGTCCGATACTCAGTTTTACTCATTTCTCAAGCATGATGAATGTGTTTATATGAATTAATGTGGTTTGTTTTTATCTCTCTTGCACAGCCATGTGCAGAAAGACACAGAAAATAACAGATAAATTAAAGGTGGAGGTGTTTTATACGACCTTATGTCTTAAATTTAACAGAATGGGCTCTATGCACGACTCCACTACTTCCTGAACTTAATACAGCTTCTTTGTTTCCCGTCTTTCATTACTGGACAGATTTGTTTCATGATTTTTTAAAATTTATAACAAAGAAACATCATAACGACAAAATAATTCAGCAAATACTATGTTGATATGTATATTTTCTATCTATTTTTCTTTTTATTATGAGTAGGGATGTTCGATATTGGCTTTTTTTCCGATATACGATACTGTCCAACTTTTCTGATATCCGATATCAACCGATACCGATATATGCAGAGAACTATGAGGTTGCATCTCTCATATTTTGAACAAAATCTTGTGAGATTTTACAAACGAAATCTAGCGAGATTTTGTTTTTTTAAAATATCTGCCCAAAAGACCGATATCGATATTTTCCGATATCACATTTTAATCCCAATATCGGTCAATAATATCGGACATCCGTAATTATGAGTACATTTATTAATTTATTTAGCTGTTCTTGTAAAGATTTGATGTTTGTGGCACTCTTGGCACTCCGTACAAACTCCCATCTCGTAGTAAAACCCGGGTCTGAGCAAACGACAGCGGCTGCAGATCTTCGTCGTTTACCACGAGCGGCGCCTCCATCAGCTGCAGGAAGGCGTGGAGGTTGAGGGTGGACAGGACCTTCCTCATGCGGGTCACCGGGCAGCGCTCAGAGGTCATGAAACCACTACAGTGGAGGAACCACACTCGGTGCGACGCAGACGACTCGTTTACCCTGAAAAAGACGTGCAGAGATCCGTGTTACGTCCGTACGCTCACGTTTTCTTTCCTCTTTCGTGTCTCGCTACAGTCGTGAAAAAGCAGCTTCAGCTAAATGTGATTTACTCAGATCTTTGCTGCTACAAGCCGACAACGTATGAGAAAACGGACGCCAACTCACCCTAACTGCTTCAGAACCGGACCTCCGGTTATGAGGATAAACTGGTATTTGGATCCGTACACGTACGCCGTCTCCATCATCGACCTGTGCTCTGATAAAACACAGTGCAGCTTCTTTAATGACACGAACAAGTCCAGCTCACATCTACACATTTACTAGAAATCTGACTCCTTCAGTCGCTTTTCCTCCGTATTTCTGTCGCCTCCATCCTCCCTAACGCTCACCTAGAGTTCCCAGACTGCGAACATAACCCAGGACGATGTCTCTCTTCCCCCCGGCTGCCTTCTCCATGGCCAGGAGGTCAGCGTCTGTGTGGACGTACTTCACCTCTTCACGCAGAATGGCACTGGAAACGCAAAAATAAAAGCTTTTTCTGTCGTTCCGATGCGACACGTGCATGTTTATTCCATATTTCCCTTCTTATAAACACGATCAATCTTAAATTTTTCCACTCAAACTGAATTCCCGGGAAGCACACCGTTACCAAAGATGAGTTTCTTACTCACAACAGGACTTCAGAGACGATGGAGTTGACGTCAAAAACGGTGTCCAGTTGAAAACTCAAGAACTCCTTCCCGCCTCTACAAAGACAAAAAAAATCCATCCACTTTATCCACGAAGCACATTTACTAGGGCTGGGAAAAAATATCGATACACCAAAATATTGCGATATTGTAGATATCATATTGACATTTAAAAACGCAGTATCTATCTATTTTCCTAACGAAATCTAGCGATATTTCATCGTTCTGTTACAAAATCTCACAAGAATTCGCAAAATATCGTGAGATTTTGTGACAGAACGATGAAATATTGCAAGATTTTGTAAGTGAAATAGATCGATACCGCGCTTTTAAATATCGATTTGATACTGGCTTATGAAAATATCCCGATATTTCAGTGTATTGATATTTTCTCCCACCCCTTTTTTTCAAAGTGTTCGAAGCGAATAACAAAACTGCTATTTGCAATGACTGCTTATTTTTTTCAGCTTTGATATCGGTATCAATATCAGTTATCGGCCACACAAATTTTAAAATATCAATATATCGGATATTGGCCAAAATTCCAATGTTGTAAATTTGTTTAATACATAAGCCTTTTGGGTTGATATGAAATCTATTTCTATTAAATCTATTTACTTTGCTCTACCGGTTTTATTCTGAGTGACTTTCAGATGATTTTGAACGTCACACCACACAAATACCTATAATTTACAAAAAATAAAAATTAAAAATTAAAAAAAACTAACACAGAAACTAATTAACTAAACTAAAACTAAGCATTTTCCAAAAAAATAAAACAAAAACTAGCAAACCTGTTCAAAAAAAAAAACTAACTAAAATTAACTGAATTGAAAAACAAAAAGTCAAAACTAAATAAAAACTGGAACTAATTAAAAATCCCAAACTATTTTAACCTTGATCCACAATAAAAGTATATTGATTATTAATAATGCTCAATAATAACTTAACTTACTTTTGTAAATCACAATACAACAAAGTTTTCACTATGAATTATAATCCTCATTATTACAGTATAATCCTTGATAACACTCAATAATAATAATAATAATAATAATATACTCTTTATAATCACAATGCACAATATAATACTTAATGATAATACGCTAATAATGAATTACAATATACATAAAACGTACTAAAGACCATGTACTACACTACTTGCACTAATGATGAATATTTAATGATTAATTATTATTACTAATACTACTATCAAGACTGTCTTTTAACCTTTTTTTTTTTTTAATTGCTACTTATTTGAGATACGCACACCAGAAGCTGATTCCACTCATTCATCCCTCTAAAAATTGAGAAAACATCTCTGTTGTCCCATATTTTCTCCACTTTTTGAAGACTTTACTTTCATCCAAAGCTCTAGAAGCAGGGACAGAAAGACAGGAAAGCAGCTTTAATGCTGCAGCTGTCAGGGCTTTACATGCCACTTAGCACTTTAAATAATGTGTATTTCCCTCACTTTTATATAGTTTCTAACTTTATGAAGGCACCTAATTTTGTTGCAACAACAAGAAGGATATTTTTATTCCCCCCCCCCCCCCCCCCCCCCCCCCCCCCCTCATTCAGTTTGTTTAAAGGGCTTTATAATTGAAGTTGGATTGGATTTTTCTATGAACCATCGCTGAGAGGTTGAAAAGCTGACCTGAAGAGAAAAGCTGTGTGCCGTCCCCTCTCCTCGGTGCAGTATGGCTGAACCAGCTCTTTCTGACAGCTGACCTGCAGCGACGACATGATCAAAAATGAGGTTTTATCATTTTCTTCCAGATCTGAGGAACAGAGAGACATTTTTGTGCTTTGATGTGAAAACCTCTGCAACAGTTACCTTGCCAACCAGAACGCCGTAATCCTGCAGAGCCTCAGCAGACTTCCCCAACTCCAGCAGGAACAGAGAGATGGTTGAAGACACTGGAACAGAAGCGGGAGCAGAGATCAGTGGAAGTTCTTCATCAACATCATCATCACCTGACTGAGTCAGGACTGGAAATCCTCTCAGAGGTCCATCATGCACCAAAATACCACGAGCTGCTCAAATTCATCAAACTTTCACTCCAGTAGCGATTATATCTAGGGAAGCACGATATAATCGCACCCCTATCGGTATCGGCCTATATCGGCCTTAAAACTGAGTATCGGACATCGGCCACCCCACCGATATTTTACCAACATTTAACCGATCAGCCCACTGTTTCTAAAGTAAAAAAAAAAACAAAAAAAAACTTCTTCTTCTTCTTCAAAAACTTTTTTTACAGTGTTTAAAGCTTCTAAAGACTAAGGGTGGGAAAAAAATATGGATACACTGAAATATCGCAATATTTCATATGCTGATATATTGAAATTTATTGATTTATTTTACTAACGAAATCCCACGATATTTCAACGATCTGTTACAAAATCTTGTGAGAATGAACGATAAAATCTCCCAAGTTTGGTAAGCAAAGTTTATCCATCCAGCGGTTTTAGATATCAATTTGATATTGGCATATGAAAATATTGTGATATTTCAAAATATCAATTTCTTTCCACCCCTATTTTTCAAAGTGTAGAAACGAATAGCAAAACTGCTATTTGCAATAAGTGCTTACTTTTTTTCAACTTTAATATTGGTATCGATATTGGCTATCGGCCACATGAGTTTTAAATTATCAGTATATTGGATATTGTTTAAAATTCCAATATTGTGCATCCCTAATTATTTCTCATGAGATTTCGCAAAATGTTAAGATTTTGTATCAGAACAATGAAATCTTGCGGTAGTTCGTGAAATCTCATGAGATTTCGCAACAAAATGATGATTTCTTGCAAGATTTTATTCGTAAAATACGTAGATCGATACTGCGTTTTTAAATATAGATACGGTATCAGTGTATGAATAGTTTTTCCCACCCTATTATTTGAACTGTCTGGAAGGCAGTTTAAATAATAATAAGTACATAAATAATAATAAAAATAATAATAATTATTATTATTATATAAATAATAATAATAACTCCCCAAGAATTTTACAAAGAAATCATAAAAACCAGCAACTATCTTTAATTACTTTGATTTAACAAACATTTCTAACCCGTGTTTGTCAGTTCCATCACTGCAGTGGAGCGATACTAGGCTGGGAAAAAATATCGATACACTGAAAAATCTTAATATCTTTTTATGCTGATATCATACCGATATTAAAAAACGCGGTATCGATTTATTTTACTAACAAAATATTGTGAGATTTTCTAGTTCTGTTACAAAATCTTGGGAAGCTTTTTAACGAAATCTCGCAAGATTTCATAAGAGAACAATGAAATCTCACAAGATTTTGTTGGTAAATTTGTTCAATATTGCGTTTTTGAATATCAACATGAAATCTGCATATGAAAATATCGCGATATTTCATTGTATCGATATTTTTTCCCAGCTCTAAGCGACACCTTTACGCCAAACATGTTTCAATACTAAAAAACAGGCGTCTGATATGAAATTAAACTTTCGGACAAAGTAGGGTAAAAATACCGGTATATATATCGTATATCGTCATCTAAAATAAATATATCGTGATAAATTTGGTCCATATCGCCCAGCTCTCAAACAGCCCCAAATATCCTGCACATTATCCATCATTTTCCATCTTTATATAACAGCAAACACCCTGGGACGATGACGGTGGTCCAGTTAAACGGATGGAGAACTGTGCAGAAAAAAAGCTGCAAAAATCTTACAGAAAATGACTTTTTCAAGTCTTAGCAGCTAAATTTCATAAGCTGGCCGGCTTGAGGATGCGTTTACATCATTTAGCAGCTGGTTGATGTTTATCAGAACCGTAGAAATGGAACTGTGCATTTTCTTTTCCATACAATTGTTGGTTAAATGCACAAATATGAAATTCTTTAAAAACTTACCTTGATGCTGAAAATAGAAAAACATGATCTTCCTAGAAATGCAGTTTCTCATAAAAGTTCGGGAGCTGTGTATGCAATGTGCTCGGACGTGTTGCCCTTTTCTGTGCATCCTCCTGACGTTATCCACAGCAGGAAAACAACCACATACACCCACATCTTCCAGCAGGGACTGGGTTCTGCTCCCTGGATGGGAAAAAATCAACACATTATCAACCTAATATGATTATAAAGAGTAAATAACATCAAGTTTAGTAGTTAAACGTGGTTCAAAGTGACAGTTACTGGAACATCATGATAAAAATGACTGTAATACTGCAGGGCATTTCGGGACCCTCATGTTTTGCTGTGTTGGTCATTACAAAAATGTAGAATACAAACAAGTAGGGATGGACGATGCTTTGATATCAGCCAGTTGAAATATCAGGTTTGAATGTGGAGATATCGATGTGCTGATGCAAAACATGCAGTTTGTTTTCACTTGAGTTTTAGGAACTGAAATTTAATCATGGTAGCCAATCAGATGTCATGATGATGCTGTTAGAGATGATATTCTGATTTGATATTTTACTGGTTTAATGTAGGTTATTTCACATAATTACGTTTCATTTGATACTTTTCCATTAAATAAATCAAAAATAAAAGATAATCTAATATCATCCTGTAATTTATTTGATTTTATGAACATGACATTTTATTTTATCATTTTAAAAAAGTCTTAACCTTTTTTTTGTTTTCAAATTTACACATCAATATAATTAAATGAAGATATTAACCACATTGTAAAATCAGGTTTTTTTTATTTGTTTGTTTGTTTTTTAGGGACAAAAAGGTATCAATATCGATGGAAAAAACCCATAAACTAATGGTACTGTATTGTATCAACAAGAAAAAAAAGCAAGTATCGCCCACTACTTAACCCAAGAAATACTTCCCTGTAAACACCAGATGGTGTTATTAAAGGCAAGAAATAAAGATAAATATGTTTATGTGCTCATTTCTAGTCATTAACCTTAGAGATGCACCAATCCGATACCCAGATCGGATATCGGCTCCAATATTACGTAATTAGCTTGATGGGATATCTAATTAATGAGGCCGATCCAATCATTTCTTTAAAAATAATGATAATAATAATAATATTATACACAGTGGCACATTTACTGCCATCTAATCACTTCAATTCTATGTTAGCAACGCCAGTTACGTCATCACGCAGAGAAGTGTTATTTATTTCTTTTTGCTGCTAATTTACACTTTATTTGTTAATAAATGATATCAACTGCATTCATATTTGTGTTAATTTATTACCTTTCTTTAAACAAGGCTACAAATTTACGTCAAACCTGATGCCTTCACTCACATGGCAAGATATACAGTTCATTCACTCAACTGTAGTATCGGATCAGTATCGGCCGACACAGTGAGCCCAGGTATCAGTATCGAAGTGGATCGGAAAAAACTAGATCGGTGCATCTCTAGTAACAGCTTCGCAGTTCATAAATCAACACAATGTCCACTCAAAAAGCAAAAAACAGACTAATCTGAACTATTTTAGCGTAATATCTATATAAGCCTTTAAAGCACCGATACAAAAATATGTCGAGGTTACCTTAAAGCTGAGTTTGGTTCAACTTTTGTCTTTCCAAGGAGCAGACACTTTACTAACCACGACTTAACCTGTGGCGAAAGCGTAGGCAGACATTTCTTTCAATACTTAGAGGCGAAACCTTCTTCTTATAGAATAATAACCGTAAAAATCATTTAAAAAGCCTCTTGTTTGAGCCATTAAATGCTAGTTTATTAGCGGAGTAGGCTAGCCACCTTGTTAATTTTACGTTATACGTGTATATTTATGTCGGTAAATATCCGTTGCACGTAGAGGTGGCATAAATAAATACAGCATGTTATATTAAGCTTCTTTTGATGAGTAAATGTTGAAAAATACGCCTAAAGAAAGATGCTCGGTGAAGCACTAAAAAGTGTAAAGATGACAAGGTTAACACGTTACTTCCGGTTAAGTTTTCAGAATAAAATCTATTTTTTTTAAGTGTTGTTTTTTTCCCTGTCAACTATTTATCACAAAAAATATTATGTGAAGGCATGTTATATATATTTGATTTTTAAAAAGTACTATGTATGTGTCACTATTTTCATTAACAATTTCCTATTCGTGAAATGTAACTTTTACTTTAAAAAGTAGTCTACTTTTACAAGCTTTAGTTCTCTAAATTGACGCGGCTTCCTCCTTTATTATTTTTTTTTATTACATTTAAATTTTTATACACTTTTGTATTATGTTGCACGTCTGATATTTTTTTTAAGTATTAAATAAATAAAATAAAACGAGATGCTGCTTTCTCCTGATTGTTTTGACTCTTCGCTCTCTGGATAGAAACGCTCACGTGCTTATTTTAACCAATTAAAACAGCGGGTAGCAATTTTCTTGAACAGCTGACCAATCAAAAGCGAGTAAAGGGCGGGCACATTTTTCCAGCTGACATCATCGTAAACCAATGACGTGGGAGAAGTGTGGAGGTTGGGTGGCGGTTTTAGCCAATCAAATCGTTCGATGTTGGGTGGCGGTTTTAGCCAATCAAATCGTTCGTGGGGAAAGTGGGCGTGGGCGCCGTTGCTCTCCGGAATTCACGGCTCGGAAACTCGCAGGAATCTGCGGCTCTGGGATCAGCTGTTTCTCATAAAAGACCTGCTGGTAAAGAGCCAAGATGGCGGCCAACCCAGAGCCAGTTTCCGTTTTACTTAGAAACAAGGGGGCGGGTTTAAAGCAGCATCACAGCTGATCTGGAGGTTTTCCCCCCTCAACTTGTTTTTTGCAGAGAGGAGCTTTGCAGACAATCACTGGGGCACCTCTCTTGTTTTCTTTCTTCTCATTTTAAACCCTTTTAAACCCTTTTTTTTCTTTTAGCACTTTTGCTATTTAAACCCAGTCTTCTTTAATAATGACACTTCTTTTCAGAAGAAACTGCTTTTATCGCATTTCCCCCTGGAATACCATCGTGTTTTTTACATCCACGGTGAATTTAGCCCAGGTCTGACCCACTTTTAGCGTCTTTGGCTTCGCAGCATCTCGTGTTAGTGCGGTGGAGATGTTTTCGACAGGAGAGGAGGTTGATTCCCATTTGTTTACCTCACTAAAGGAGTCATCCGGAGATGCAATCTCTCCAACACTGGAACTCAGTTTAACTGCCGTCTACACCGTCCTCTACTCTTTCCTCTTTGTTTTCGTTTACCTGCAGCTTTGGCTCATTTTGCATTACGGCCACAAGCGTTTCAGCTTCCAGAGCGTGTTTTTGTTCCTGTGTTTGCTGTGGGCAGCGCTGCGAACGACCCTTTTCTCTTTCTACTTTAAAAATGTGGTGCAGGCCAACCAGCTGCAGCCTCTGGCCTACTGGCTGCTCTACTGCTGCCCCGTCTGCCTGCAGTTCTTCACTCTCTGCCTGCTCAACCTCTACTTCACACAGGTAAGGCTGGTGACACCTTCCACTTCCAAACATCCTAAAATGCGTCATCATTCTGTCCTGATTAACTCTGGGGACGTTTGCAGGATGGAAACTGGAAAAATCTCAACAAACCCTGTTAGTTGTGTCTGAATTTGCAGTAAACAAATCAAATCTTAGGATTTTGTATGGAGGCCCAAAACTGCCAAAAATGGAAATGAATAAATGCACGAACAACAGAATTGGCTGCAACTGGCTTTTGTTCCTTAATATTAAAGGTACAGTCTGTCAGATTTGCTGACATCTAGTGGTAAAGATGGTATTTGAAAGAAAAAATGTTTTCTTTCAAATGACTTCATATTCCAGCACTGTTGTGAATGTACGGTGGCCATTTGTGGCCAAAATTCTCCCAGACATAAAGATGTTTTCATGTGTGAGTGGATCCAGTGGTCTCAGGTGAAGCTATAACTGTACTATGAGTAACTATATTTTGTGTATTTTAAAGGAATAGTTCACCCATAGAATGATGTAGCTTTATTTTCCCACTCCCCCTCATGGTGAGAAAGACTCTGCAGCACTTTTTTAATATCTCAAATGCAGCCGGCGATCAGGAAGGCTTCTCGTTTCCCCCCAACTTTCATATAATGGAGTTCACCGGGGTCCGAGCCAAAAAGGTCCATAAAAGTCCACAAAAACTTGTCAATATTCCTCCATACTGCTTGTCTAATGTTATCCAAGTGTCCTGAGTGGGTAGCGTCCAGGATTTACTGAAAAACTACGTCATTTAGTAGATTTTTAGACCTTAAACAGTACTACATCTTACTTCCGCGAAGCGCACACATGCGCATTCACGAAACTACAGAATCCTCGGCGTTCAGAGCCTACTCTGCCGATAATACAAGCGTAGAAGAAGAAATTTGCTGTTTACATTGTGCTAAGAGCGACAGAGCTGCAGACAAACCGGGACAAACACAAGAGGATCTCGTGAAAAAAATCTCGTGAAATTTAGCGAAATCCCGCGAGATTTCATAACATAACTATAAAAGCTCACAAGATTTCGTAAGTAAAATGGGTTGATACTGTTTTTAAATATCCATATGATATCACCAAATGAAAACATCATGATATTTCAGTGTATCGATATTTTTCCCACCCCTACTACACTTTATTTGTCAATAAATAATATTAAGTACATTTATATCTCTGTAAATATGGTCCCTTTTTTTTTTAAATCAAGGCTTAATGTTGATTTCAAGCCTGATGCCTTACATGGGAAGGTATACAGTTAATTCTTTTAAGCAATAGTATCGGATCAGTATCGGCCGATACGCTCAGCCCAGGTATCGGTATCAGATTGGATAAAAAAAAAAAAGGATCAGTGCATCTCTATGCAAAACATGCAGAAATTTTTCATTATTATTATTGTTTTGTTGATTCATTATTTCATTTAATGTTGTAGAAAAGCCTGAATTCCAAGTTACCATTGAATGCAGCATAATATCTGAATTGATTCCATTAATATGCAGAAAAGCTTTTTTGTTAATGTTATCCTATCAAGAGCAGCAAAATCAAGATTTGGTGCACAAGCCGTCTCTTTTTCCCTTTTTTTTTTTTCTTTTAAGTTGTAGAATAAAAATTCTGAATTCCTAGTTACCATTGAATGCAGCATAAAATCTGAATTGATTCCATTAATGTGCAGAAAAGCTTCGTCATTTCAAGAGCAGCAAAATCAAGATTTGGTGCACATGCTGTCTTTTTTTTCTTTTATTTTTCAAGATATAGAATAATATTGCTGAATTCCTAGTTACCATTGAATGCAGCATAATATCTGAATTGATTCTGTTAACTTGCAGAAAAGCTTTTTTGTTTCTTTTATCATTTCAAGAGCAGCAAAATCAAGATTTGGTGCACATGCTGTCTCCTTTTTTTTTTTTTTTCTTTTTAAGTTGTAGAATAAAGATTCTGAATTCCTAGTTACCATTGAATGCAGCATAATATCTGAATTGATTCTGTTAACTTGCAGAAAAGCTTTTTTGTTACTTTTATCATTTCAAGAGCAGCAAAATCAAGATTTGGTGCACATGCTGTCTCCTTTTTTTTTTCTTTTTAAGTTGTAGAATAAAGATTCTGAATTCCTAGTTACCATTGAATGCAGCATAATATCTGAATTGATTCTGTTAACTTGCAGAAAAGCTTTTTTGTTAATGTTATCCTTTCAAGAGCAGCAAAATCAAGATTTGGTGCACAAGCCGTCTCTTTCTTCCTTTTTTTTCTTCTTTAAGTTGTAGAATATAAAGTCTGAATTCCTAGTTACCACTGAATGCAGCATAAGACCTGGATTGACTCCATTAATGTGCGAAACATGAATTTATTCAGAATAGGATCAGTCAGCTATATCAAATGTGTGTAATGAGGTGAATTCTCCAACAGTGGAGGACTTCAGAGTCTGTAAAGCAGAGCATGAAGCTGTTTTTGTAAAAGCCAATGAGATGCAGCGATTCGTCAACATGTTTTGAACTTGAGGGCAGCGTGTGTTTGCATCCCTGTGAAGTAACCCTGAACTCAGCTTGTACTTGTACAACAGTTGGGTTGCGTAAGCGGAGCTGAGCAGAGTGCCACCACGGGCCTGTGTGGAGACGTCATCCCGCATCGAGCCCCCGTTTCTGCCGTTCCCCGTCCGGGTAGCGGCCTGGACTCGAGCCCCTGACCCAGCTCGGGTAGAGAGACGCAGAGCGACGCGTCCTATGTTCATCTGCAGAGAAAGAAGGAAGGAAATCACACTCGTTCCTGGCGGCTCTGTGGGTCATATGACCGCCTGTCAGCTGATCTCTGGACATCTGTTGCAAACTAAACCTGCTTTAGTGGAAGATGAAATGCTAAATTTAACTTTGCATGAAGCAGCAAAACTGACTCACATCCCATGTTTGACTCAACGAGCTTCTTCCAAATCTCATCCTCTCAGTAAATCCTTAAAAATGGAGTTTTTTGTGCCTGGCTCGGTGAGCTCGGAGGGAAAACCTTTCCTGCTGGTGGTTTTATGTCGGGCCAGTTCAGAGCTGCATGTTTTATCCCAGAACATTTCTGTGTGAAGTCTGCCAGACGTTAGAGATGTGGTCGTTATTCCTGGCAGACAGAAGGACGCAGTAAGAAGTCTGACATGTTCTAAGTAAAAAGAGATGCTTGTGATTTAGTTTTGGCCGGTTCAGGATGCAGTTATCTCAGGATTGCTGGGTTTGCTCATCAGCTGCTTCTCTGGAACGTTGCTGCTGGTTTTAATTTGTATTTAGAAAATCTGAAAAGACAACCTGAGTAAGGATACACCGATACATCGGCCGGCCGATATTTTAGGCTGATATTTGCGTGTTTTGCTGGTATCACCCCCATTTGGCATAATTTACAGACTTTGTATATGTATATAAAAATTCCTACGATTACTCACTCTTAGGATTACTTCATTCATTTCTAGGACTACTTTACTCATTCCTAGTATTACTTAACTCATTTTAGTACTACTTTACTTGTTCCTAGGATTAAGTTACTCATTTCAAGTACTACTTTACTCATTCTAGGATTACTTTACGCATTTGTAGGACTACTTAACTCATTCCTAGGATTATGTGACTCATTCCTATCACTACTTTACTCATTCGTAGTACTACCTTACTTGTTTCTAGGATCAATTTATTCATTTTAATACTACTTTACTTGTTCCTAGATTATGTGACTCATTCCTATTACTACTTTACTCACTCGTAGTACTACCTTACTCGTTTCTAGGATTACGTCACTAATTTTAGGACTACTTGTTCCAAGGATTACGTTACTCATTCCTAGCACTACTTAACTCGTTCCTAGGATTACTTTACTCATTTTAGGACTACTTTACTTGTTCCTAGTGTAGCCGGTCTGTTTCGGCACCGTCTATAATCTGCGTTGTGTCTGTAGTTGAAGGATGAGGCGGAGAGCTCGCATGTCTTGCAACCAGCCAGTGGGTTTATTCTGCGGGGGACGACACTGTCCAAAACATATTTTCATCAGTACAGCAACTTCATTGATCTGGCTTCACCATGCACACCTCTCCTCAGCGGGGCTTCTAGCAAACTCGAGTGAAAGTGTGTGCCTACTAACAGTTCATAAAAGAAAATAATACACAGTGTAAATGCAAACAGCTTAATATTGACTTTCTTTTACAGCTTAAAATATACCACAGAATTGTATCACCCACTCAGTAATCACAATTTTATATATTTTTTACATTTAAAAACTGAAATAACAATCAAATCTAATAAATTGTCAGAACACACAATTATACATAGTAAAAAAATAATTCCCCAATACAATAATTCAATTAACAAGTTCTCATACCTGTCCAAAACATATTTTCATCAGTACAGCAACTTCATTGATCTGGCTTCACCATGCACACCTTGAATCGGGAGAGAAACGGGGAAACCAGCGGACCGCATGAGAGAAACCGAACATGTGCTCCAGTTAAGTGAGCATTTTCAAACGAGCACAATTCAATAAAGCTCTGCACTGCGTCCAAACATATAAAAATATAACATGAAAAGTCTCTAGCATGACCAAAACACGGTATGAGACTATGTAAAAGGAGTTTGAACCATATTTTAACATTTTTTCACATTGTATTGGGAGGAGCACTTCTCAAGACTCACCTCTCCTCAGCGGGGCTTCTAGCAAACTGAGGATCGGCGCGAACAGGAAGTTACATCACAAAAAGGAAACCGGGATCGTGTCAATAAAATAAAAGCTTCAAAATAAAATTAAAGCCGCAAGCGGCGATGAAGGCCCTCGCACCTCTGGCGCCGCTCCGGCCTATGCACCGCATAGTCCGTGTCATGTTCTACCAGTGTGCCGAATGTCATGGCGTTTGGTTGATGTGGTAGCTCAGAATGATTATTTAAAGGTTTGTAGGGGGCTCTTTAGAGCCACATTTCAAATTCTGAAACATTTGTCCATGTAAATGAGATGAGGTTATGAACACCGTCATCTGTGCCAATTTTGGTAGAGATCTGGCCATTGTGTATGTCATTTACAGGCACTTCCTGTCCCCAGGCGGGCGGGGCGTAGGGTGAAAACCGGAATAGGTCATTTAGGTGGGGTTCAAAGCATCCGGCCGGCATAACACATAGAAAATTTGGTGCAGATATCTGCTTTTATGCCAGAGTTATATCAGTTTAAGGAATTGTAGGGGCGACTAGAGCCATTTTTGAAGATAGAGAAAAACATCTCCATGTGAATCAGTTCAGGGATGACCATCATCATCTGTAGCAAGTTTGGTGGAGATCTGGCCATCCGTGTATTATTTACAGGCACTTCCTGTCGCCAGGGGGCGGGGCTTAGGCTAAAACCGGAAGT
>JALJCO010012576.1:0-25311 GCA_023101725.1 Atherinomorus stipes | reverse complement strand
GTTTTTGTGTTTTCTTCAGGGCTCAGGGTGAAGGAGCACTCTCAGATTGTTGCCCAGCACAATAGACTACGTAACTTGGAGTCAGACCCATAGCAGCTAACATGCAAAAAATGGTTTGTGGCACCTATTGTCTCATCTGTCCATATTTGAATGCTGCATTTGTTGTTGCTCGAGTGTGAGGTTTGACACTATCCTTTTGTTAGCAGTCTGCGTCTTCATTATTGTGAGGTGAATTGTGCATGGAGCAGACACTGAATATTTATCAAAATCTCTATCAATTCTTGTGGAAAATCTTTAACCACAAGTTGCAGACTTAATCAATATAATTTCAAGTTCAAACAAACTTGCCTCTCTCACTCTAAGGCCCACAGAGACATGATAATGATGATGAGGATGGTGTCTGCCATACTGATCAGATCAAGAATGTGAGGCTGATTCTGAGAGATTTGCAGCAGCACCCATAATGAGACAGAAAACATGTTCAAACAGCTCAATTTTTACATCTTTCACAGTCTAACTATAAAGTGTAACATGGTGACAGGTAATAAGTTCTTTTTAAAGACATGTATCTCAATGCAGTCTAAAAATGTACAATAGCTACATTAGTCCACAGGAAAATCTTTTACAATAATGACTAAAATTCTGAAATGCTTACATTTTTATGTAGAACCTAACCACCTATAACCGTGCAAAGTTGAACAGGTAGAAGCTGTAGATTAATACTAGGTCAGATGGGGATTGAAACTAGTTTTGAGGCATAAAAGGCTATAGTACCAGTGCCTTACCTCCCTTTAAGTACTCTTAGTAACAAGTTTAGAGTCTGGAAAGAATATCAATGAAAAATTTGGAGCCTTTAAAAACAAAAAAACAAACACAAACAAAACCCTTTTATGCTGCTGTTGACCACATTCTAGTGTGAGACTGTACTGAAACAGAGAAGTGGTGTTCCAGAGTTTGTATAATTATAAAGACATTGCAACTACAACATTTTAAACAGCGAGTGAACTTATTTGACACATTTTTGTGTGAGACTGAGCTTTATTTTGTTCAAGAAGAATGCTAAAGTTGTTGGGATTTATTTTATCACATGCAGGCAGTTTTGATTTTAGGGCATAGGTCTTTCATCTTTAAGTTTTAACAATTAATGAAAGATGTGATATTTTTTTACTTGTATTTAATAGGTAAACAAAAACTCTTGAGATTTAAAATCTCTTTTCCAAAAGTGGTCAAAACAGATACAGCTGTTCATTTCAGCAGGAATAACACAGTACACACACTGTACACAAAATGATATATATCTATTTTAGCATCATGAAAACGTGAAAATCAATCATGAAAATCTTGAAAGGGCAAAGCAAAATTTTGTCCTCAGCTTTTATCCTCACCACAAATGGGGACAGAACAGTCAATAATAGCATTTACAACCAGACACATCTGCCTTTCATTTATTTAACATTTGCTTAAATTCAAGGTCATGAAACTGGTGCCTTTTGATTCAGGTAACTACGCTTACTGAACATATGGTGGCATGTAAAGGCATTACGGTTTGTCAGAAATCTTTGGGTGTGACCACATTCCTGGTAGAAGTGTCCCAAATGTTACTTTTTTGTCTCTATCGGTATATAAACCATATCTCTCTTTTATGGCAGTCTGAACAGCACATGTCTGATTTTTTTTCACATGAGACTTATGTAACTTTATATAATCCCCTAAATCAGATATATGTATACACTGATATTTTTAAAAGCAACCATGGTCTGAACATTCATGTCCCGTTCATGGCAGAGGAGGCGTAAAACACAGTGTGCCAAGTGTGATATCGCAATGTGATCTGCACATGGGTAACTTCAGGACCATAGACTGTTTACTCATGAGTCTAATGGGAGTCATTTTTCATTATACTGTGAACAATCGCACGAAAAAAAAAAAGGGATTTTAGCAAAAAAATCTGAATTTTAGCATCAAGACTTGCACTGTGAGCGTAGCCATCATGCTTCATTTTAAACTAGCCAATGCATTCAAGTGCTGCAGAGATGCATGCATGTAAATAACCAACAACAAAACCTTTTGTTGTTGAGTTGTCTTCCATCTGTCATGTTTATAGAGTCAGCTGTATGAAACAATCGGGATATTGCACCATTGTCTCCGCTCTGCTGCTGGCTGAGTGATAATGTTGAAAATGAGAATGAAGCCAAAATCAATTAGCTGTGCAAAGAGTCTTGTAACAGTAATTCAATGAAATTACACCAATTGATCTTTCTCTTCTCTGAATTGTTTTCCTCTTTTGTTTTTGAGCGGGGGGGGGGGTTAATAAGCCAAGCTGTATTTTGTTGTTTGCCTCTTAATGCTAATGGTGGACACAAAGTTAGAAAGCTAATCTCTGCTCAAAATGGGACGGTATTTCATTTATTTATTTATTTATTTATCTATTTATTTATTTATAAAAAAGGAACAGAATCATAATAGAAAGTTTTTCATGTGGCATTTTGACGCAGTTTTCTTTTTTCTTTTTTCCTTAATCTCCTTTGCAGCTAAACATCAAAGCTAAATTGTCTCCCTATCTTTATTACATCTATTGCTTTGCCATAAAGTACTGCACAACTGTCTCTCCTGCATGTGATTATGTCCGAGAGGTAATGACGAATTGTGAAGTTCACAAAGCGCTCAGTACCTTCTGGGCCTAATATGAGATTTCTGGCACTGCATACTGTCACTTTGTCATAGATTACATCCTCAGAGCCACCCGAACAGTGCGAGCCCCTTCCTTTGACTCCTCTCCAGCCTGAGAGAACTGTTCTCAACTGATAAGACAGTAATGAGAAAGAGAGGATGTGGATAATCATCCTGCATTCACAGCTCTGGTATTACAGGTAATTTCCTTGTGAAAACCCTCAGAGGAAGCTTTCCTGAGCTGAAGAGGCATATTAAAGAGCTTTACTGATAAACGTTAAAAGGCCCAAGGCTTCTGCTGTTTGTGGATATCTAAATAAGTTTTTTTTTTCCCCAACACACAAGAATGAATGAGTAAGCATTGTGGTGAGACAGTGTTGAAGTGATTATTATATCGTCCTTTAGGCTTTGCTTTTTGGATGAGATAAAATACCAACACTTCAAGAATGAATGAAGCTTCCCTCTTCACCTCAGTCAGTGCCCTCTCGGCAGATTTTCTGAGCTCGTTAAGCGAAGAAGTATTATTAGGTCATAGCATCACCCAAAGAGAACGAAATTAAAGTAAGCATTTTTTGATATGTGAAGTACGACCCCTGTTTATGAGATCTTATCTCTGTAATCTCTCAGAACTTCCCCAACTCTGCACATCATTTTAACATGATTGGCTTAGAGGAAGCTAACCGTAGGAACTTTAAAAGGAAGCACCTTCTTTTAAATTCAACAAATACAATGTTATCAATATGATAGTTGTTCATGGTGCGAAAGCAAGGGTGAGAAGAGCATTAAACACACTGATTCTTCATACTCTCGGTGAGACATTCCCATCTCACAGTTTATACAACATGACATGCTCTAAAATGAAATATCTCTGATGAAATATTGCGCAGTGACCTTATACCCCTCTAGTGGCATCAAAGACTTTTACTGGCTGAGATCAGAGTGAACAATGAAATCTAGGAACTCAGCCTTTTTACACCACACTAAAAGCCTGTCTTCAAAATTACAGTCATTAGGTTATTTTGGTGTTCTAGTTGTGGAAGAGAAATCCAGGCAGAAAGCAGGAATCTGCACTTTAGAAACGAATATGCTTGTGTACATCCTAACCTTTCTTTTTTTTTCTTTTACAAGTCCCATCTTCACTGTTGAGCTCACCCTCAACTCTGAATAAATCCAGGTCACTGCTTAATGTGTTGTTGGTTCAGAAGTGCCCAACTCAAGAGAGCCACCGAAGAAGACACAACCCAGTAGAATACAATATTAGTAGCGCTATGCGACTTTCTGCTCTTCATAAATGTGTTTCTGACTAGTTTTGATGGCACACAGTGACATTTGTGACATCTGCTTACTGCTTGGTTAGTTTGGGTTAGTTTAGCTTTTTTACACAGCTTAGTTCGTGTTTAGCAATGTAACTTGTTTAAGATTTCAGCCTTTTGAAACCCTGCACATTCAAAGGGCACTTTTTTATACCTTCAGCCCACATTGCTAAAGAGTACCTTCCTGCAGTTACAATGGCCGACAAGGAGCCGCCATACATCCAATCCATACCAGAAGTCTCAGGCGGAAGTTAGTTCAACATGTCAAGAGTATCTATCTGCAGCTTGCAACCCAGATGCGTGTGGTGTAGTCGGGTGGTTAGGGATTGGGTCAGGGTTAGGGTTAGATTTCAGTAAGTTACATGAAGAAGAAACTTCTGCTTTTGGACTTCCAGCATGGATTGGATATATGGTGATGTATCGTTAGGACAGTTGGGTCGTTCTGGCATTGCTCTCAACACCCGCAGATGGGGATTTTTTTTTTTAGAATCATGAACCCCCCCTCCACGTTCCTCCCAAAAAAGCAAATAATAGCACATATTGTTGGCTTTGGGGATACAACATGAGAATGAAATGCTGATTAGTTTATCAGTTGAGCTGCAGCTGATTTTGCAATGACAAAAAGACAACATAAAGTGTACGTGATCACTAAAATCTTTTATTATTAAGGTTCATGCTATTATGATTTATTGCCCTGTAACATTACAGTACAATAAGAGCTCTTTACAATACAGTTTAAAGTGCATCTTTGTCCAATTTGGCTTCTGTCTTTTCCACAGCAGAGTGAAGCTAAATGACCAACTGTAGCACCAGGATAGTCAAAAGCAGCCAATACAGTACATCAGATATTTATAAGTCTGTTATAAAGAGGTAGCAAAAAGCTGTTACATGTTGGTGTCCATTAGCAAAGCCCTAGTGAAGAGGATGGGGTATCACCTGGCCAAAGCTGAAAGTGTCATTGTCTAACAAGATGGAGGTGACTCAAATCTCTGTTAGCTAGGAAATGCTTATATCATACATGCGTTTGGCTCAGAAACAATTATACATGGCTGCCATTTTTGTAAAGGTAAAAGTAAAATGACTTTTCTTTGGCAACTAGGCTAAGACATAATGCCCAAATTGGACAGTTTTAAATGCCAGAAGTTTAATGTCTGTGTTTATGACAAGTTGTCATAAACGTGGGATTAACTATGTTATCTGATTACGGTTTATTGACTTTTCAAATTGTACCACTTTGTCTGGGGTAAAGGAGCACTTTATACAGTGCATGACAATTTAATGTAACATAATAATGAAACCTGAAGTTTAACAGTTTCTTTAGGATTAGAATTCAAGCCTGCTATGACATGTTCACTGCAATAAAATTACAGGTAAGGACTTTTGAGGTCATCTGTCACATTCACTACCGCTGTTAAAATGATCTATATAAACTGTAATAAATAATAGTATAAGACTCCGCTGCAAATAAAGGACACTGAAACTGAAAATTTAACAGGACAATTTCTCCCCTTTTTGTTTTTTTTTTCCTCAGCAAATTTGACTAATATAGTTAGTATTGTTTGCTAGATCTTCATTGTGTGAAATTAACGTCCTGCAGGAGAAAAGAAAGAAGAGATTTCCAAAGCAGTGTTTGTCTCAACTTAAATCATGGCAGCAATATGATCAAACTATGTCTTTACTCACAGGAATGGAATGAGAAGTTGGCTGTACTTGCAGAGGAACGAGCTCCGTTGTGTCATACAAACTCTCTCCTTCAACACACACTCATCTTTCAGTCACATTGGTTGGAACACACTCCTTTCTGCTCACGGTGTCGCCTCATTTTCTGACGTCATTGATGCCTGGTTTGAGGAGGGGGATGACTTTCTTTACTTAAGTGGACAATGTAAAGATAATTCAACCTGCCAGCACTATACACAGGTATAGAGACAAACTATACAGGTTTTTATACTGCATGTGTACTTTTACTGCACACATTGCTCTACTCATTAAAAATACCGATGAGGTGAAATTAAACCTTCTGTTGTTGCAGCTGGTCTGGGCTACTACAAGTCAAGTGGGCTGTGCCAGCCAGTTGTGTCTTAGGGATGGAAACCTTTTGGAAATGTTTGTATGTGCATATTACCCTGGGTAAGAGTTACACATTTCCCCCTCTCCCCAATACTAAAATGTGTTGATTATCTGGAAAAAAAATATTTTAAGCAAAGTGGTCATAGCCATTACTCTAAATGTAAACTCACTGCGTATCTCTTTAGTTACCTGTGTTCAGTATATCTGTGTTGCAGGGGTAACTGGGAGGTGAATGGTCGACTGGTGATGCCTTACAAGTCGGGGCTGTACTGCTCTCTTTGCACTTCCTCCATGTCTGGCTGTTTCAGACTATGGGAGCATGTAGGTGGACTATGTGGTGAGAATTGATTTTTATAATAGTATTTTGCAGTTATTCAGCTAATTTGTTTAAATGTACACAAGTGCAACTTGCAAACTGCAGTTTCTGTGTTTTTATCAGAGATTCCCAAAAAATCCATGCCGTATGAACTGTGGTCAACACGGTCATCTTAATGTTTCCGTCCTGCAAGTGCAAGTGTAACCCAGGGTTCACTGGACATTTCTGTCAGGGTATCGCTCGTTAAATTGGTTTATTTTGTACATCTCATGCATACAGTAAGGGGAAAATGGGATACAGATTTTATCGTGATTGTACCTGTTTTTCAGTGCGATGTGCCATACATTGTGTTCATGGTCGTTTCAAAGAAGAAGCATGCTCTTGCTTGTGTGATGTTGGCTATGGTGGTTCTGAGTGTGCAGGTGAGTGGACCTTGCTTTACTATTTGTTTACAGACCATAAACCACAGCATATTCAACTCTTAAGAATCTTCCGATACAACACTGATACATTATTTATCAGTCTTAACATTAATTGTAAGAGTTCTCTCCTGCTAACTTGTTGGTGTTTCAATAAAAAAGCCTTGGTGAGACTGAAAACCAGTGTAGGCTTTTTATGGGTTTATTTAAGAGCAGGCTCATTTGGACAACAGTGAAGTCAACTTTTTTTCCTTGTGAGAACCAAGTTAATCAAATTTAAAGAGACCAAACACAACCACAAACAGCGCGGATAGGGTTTTTTGTGTGTCTCCAACTGTATTTTATCTATTTTAAGTTGATTTGTAATTATTTTATTCTTTTTGCATTTGCTTTGTGCCACAGTGTAGTTTTTTTAAACTTTTATTCCTTTTTTTCATTTGGGAGAGTTTGCATCTGTCTGTGATCAAATTTTGTATTTATTTATGGTCATATTCCATCTCATAATTGTTTCAATATATTGTTTTAACTTTTGTTTGTTTCATATCTCATCTAAGTAATAGTTGGGGTCACACATAGCTGTGTGAAAAAGTATTTGCCACCTTCCTGATGTCTTACTTTTTTGCAAATGTTTCAGATCATCAAACAAATTTAAATGTGAGACAAAGATAACACAAGTAAACAGAAAATGCAGGTTTTAAATGGAGATTTTTATTTTTAGGGGGGAATCCAAACCCACATGGCCCTCTGTGAAAATGTGATTGTCCCCTAAACCTAATAACTGGTTGGGCCACCCTTAGGAGCAACAACTGCAATCAAGCGTTTGTGATAACTGGCAATGAGTCTTCAACAGCACTGTGGAGGAATTTTGTTCCACTCATCTTTGCAGAATTGTTGTAATTCAGCCACATTGGAGGGTTTTCCAGCATGAACTGCCTTTTTAAGGTCATGCCACAGCATCTCTATTGGATTCTGGTCGGGACTTTAACTAGGCCACTCCAAAGTCTTCATTTTGTTTTTCTTAAGCCATTCAGAGGGGGACTTGCTGGTGTGTTTTGGATCATTGTCCTGCTGCAGAACCCAAGTGTGCTTCAGCTTGAGGTCATGAACAGATGGCTGGACATTCTCCTTCAGGATTTTTTGGTAGACAGCAGAATTTATGGTTCCATTTACCACAGCAAGTCTTCCAGGTCCTAAAGCAGCAACACAGCCCCAGACCATCAACCTAAAACCACCATATTTTACTGTAGGTATGATGTTCCTTTTCTGAAATGCCGTGTTACTTTTATGCCAGATGTAATGGGACCTACACCTTCCAAAAAGTTAAATTTTTGTCTCGTCAGTCCACAGAGTATTTATCCAAAAGTCTTGGGGATCATCAAGATGCTTTCTGGCAAAACTGAGACGAGCCTTTATGTTCTTTTTGCTCAGCAGTGGTTTTGGTCTTGGAACTCTGCCATGCAGGCCGTTTTTGCCCAGTCTCTTTCTTATGGTGGAGTCATGAACACTGACCTTAATTGAGGCAAGTGAGGCCTGCAGTTCTTGGATGTCGTTCTGGGGTCTATTGTGACCTCTTGGATGAGTCGTCGCTGTGCTCTTGGGGTAATTTTGGTCGGCCGGCCGCTCCTGGGAAGGTTCACCACTGTTCCATGTTTTCACCATTTCATTATTTGTGGATAATGGCTCTCACTGTGGTTCGCTGGAGTCCCAAAGCTTTAGAAATGGCTTTGGAACGTTTTCCAGACTGATGGATCTCAATAACTTTGTTTCTCATTTTTTTCCTGAATTTCTTTGGATCACAGCATGATGCCTACCTTTTGAGGATCTTTTGGTCTACTTAAATTCGTCAGGCAGATCCTATTAAAGTGATTTCTTGATTGAGAACAGGTGTGGCAGTAATTCGGCCTTGGTGTGGATTGAGAAATTGAACTTGGCTTTCCAAAGATGTGATAAACCACAGTTAATTTATGTTTTAACAGAGGGGGCAATCACTTTTTTCACACAGGGCCTCCCTTACTAATAAAAATCTTAATTTAAATACTGCATTTTCTGTTTACTTGTGTTATATTGAAAGTAAGAAATCAGGAAGGGGGCAAACACTTTTTCACACAACTGTACATATGCCATTATTGTGATTCTCAGTGCTTTCTGGGTTTTGTATCTCAACAGAAAAAGTGCAGTTTCCCTTTCACAGCTGTGATGTGACTATAGATGGTACTTGCTTTATGGTGTCTTCAAGAGCTGACACTTACTATGGAGCCAAAGGCCACTGTCAGGTGAGAAGCAGGTGTGTGTTACCCACTGTGATATCAGGGTGACTTCTGGAACCATAAATAGTATTGGATAGCAATAACAGAGTAAAGCTTTTCTGCTCTTAATTTGCACTTTGCTGTGTTTAAACAAACAGGAATTCGGGGGAACTCTTGCTCAAATTCACAATCAGAAGGTTCAGGATATCCTGGCGTTTTATCTGAGTGAGCTGGATGCAAGCAATGAAGTCAATAACAACGACTTTGAAACAAGAAATTTCTGGATAGGTTAGTCTTTTTGTCCTCGTCTTCAAAATTAATGTTTATATAACAGGATGGTATCCACAAATTAGGTTGTTTGTTTGATGTTTTCATTCTTCATTTAAATGAGATGTACTATTTTATTTTGACAGTGAAGATTTCAGATTGGTGGAAACAGTAATCTTTCTGCTCCACAGGTTTGACATACAAGCCTCCAACAGATTCATTTCGCTGGGACACTGGAGAGTTCCCTCAATTCAGCAGCTTTGCCTTTGGACAACCTGACAATCAAGGGTATGATGCATATTTAGAAACACGAATGAGACACTGCAAAGTAAATGATAAACACACAACACAGGTCAGAATAGATCCTAAATAAATAAACATTTAAAAGGTGAAAAAAATATCTCTCTGTGACAGCTGAATTATCTGCAGATTTCAGATAACTGAATAGGAATATTTTTGTATCCTTTTTTTAAATTATTAGAAGGCGATGCAGCCCATGTTTCTTGGCATGCAGCCCTCACCCTCACCACTAGATGTCTCCCCTTTTCCTTTCTCTATTTTCCTCATTTATCTCTATTATCACCAACACTTTTGGTCCTGCAGCATTGAACCTGTCAATTATCTAAACCAGACTGTTGAATCTCTGCACTGTAAATATTTGCTTTGAACTGAGTTACTATTGAAAATGAGTCAGCTGCTTGTGGTCGAAAACCACCTGATTGATCTTGTTTTTGCTCAGAATTGACCAGGTTGATAAGCTCTTCATGCAGGTCAGTCCACTGTGCACTCAGTCTTTCTCTTTCTGTTCAGCTTTGGTAACTGTGTGGAGCTGCAGGCACTAAGTGCTTTCAACTGGAATGACCAGCGCTGCAAAACGCAGAACAGATACATCTGCCAGTATGGTAAGGATCCTTTGAGAAAAGAGTGAATGAAAATGTGGATGAGAAAAAGGAGGGGTTCTCTTTTGTGGAAATGAATCTCAGTATCATCCAGTGCATCCCTCTGTCCTGGAGAGGATAAAACAAACCTCTGAGCCGTTGTATCATCCAGCAAATGTTAAGGGTAATAGAAATTTAGAGCAAACATATAAAGAAAAAAATACCATTGTACATAAAAGTTTGAGCACCCCTACTTAAAGATCTAGAGGCAGGATTAAGAAATGAGACTCGTGAGTGCTGCGACTGGCGTTCTGGGTAACTGCAGCCACCAGCCAAGCCGGCACGGGAGCGCGCACAAACGGATGCTATAACGTTGTTTGTAAATAAAGTCTGATAAAGTCTTTTTCTTTGTAGTGCCACTTTTTAGTGATCTTTCAGTTAATCTGAATCATTTGCTGACGGCAGAAGAATCCAGAACTATCCCTTGCAGTGTTTGAATCCATCACAACCATCTCCTTCCTGTATCAAAACTGTCGGGAACGCGTATGCAGCGTCAATTGACGTCACATCCACAGGAATGCGCGGTAAATTCGGCCACCAAATTGCAGCGCATTATGCAACACACAGCCTGTTCAAGGCAACAGAAGGCGCATTCGGACAGAGAGGTTCTAGGAACGCAGTTCCTATAACTACGCCTCCCGAGTTTAGTTATAAGAACTACCCTTCGCATTCAGCATGCGTTCACACATGAGGGAGGACCTCATTCGGAACCATGTGTGATGCAATCGTTGCAATAGTAACAAATTTATGCCCCAGCAGATCGAGTACAAAACTGAGGTTTCTCATCTCTTTTATTCAAAGCTACTATAAAAGCTAACTTACCACCTTTCCCTCGGTCATTTGTATCATGTAATGGAACAGCCCCCGTTGGAAAGCTACCCTGTCTTGTTTACGTTTCGTTGAAGTACGCGACCAGGGTTTGTTCACTAAAGTGGTGCAGATTGTACTGACACAATTCGCAACTGTATTTGGCTTTTCCATCTTCTTTATTCAAAGCTATTATAAAAGCTAACTTACCAGCTTTCCCTTCCTTTCCCTTTCGTTGAAGTGCGCCCGGAACCTTAGTGGACAGTCCGTCCACTAAAGTGTCCAGGCGGCAGCCACAGATTCTACTGCTATACTTTGCAGCTGCATTTGGTCATTAAATTAATATGAAAATAATTGCTTTTGGACGTATCAAAATAGTTATCGATTCAGGTCGTGCACCATTGTGATCGATTTAATTATGAATTTCGTACACTCCTATTGTAATACTGTAGTTCTTGTTGTTCGATCTCGGTAAACAGTTAAACAGCTGTGAGACTTTTTAAATATGGCGGGGCTGGAAGAAGCAGAGCTCACGCAAGGGGCGCGCTTGCCAGCTCTACCAATGACCAAACACCTACATATTTCAGTTCCTATGGAACCCCGAAAAGACCCTGCCTCAGAGTAGAGCTAAAAAAGGTTATTGAACTGAGGTCCGAAGTCCTTGTTTTCCTCTTTGACTTGGTTGTTTGTTCAATAACATTATACAACAGGACTTAAAAAGTGCCACTGGCATAAAATTCCCAGTGACTAGTCCCTTTAGTCACACTTTAAGTACCTCAATACTGTATGAAAGGATCATTCGCCGTAACTTAGCCTTGTCATAGAATAGCAGGCGCTACTAGTTAGCACTACTGTTAGCACTGGCGTACAATGACCGAGGTTCGGTGGGCAGGACCAGAAGGCACGCTTGTTACCATGTGCTTCTGTTGTCAGTGAGTCTCTGTGGTCCTAATCTGCTGAAACACGTGCTCTCTCAAAGGGGGCGGAGTGATACGGAGATACCTGGAGACACTCGCCCATACACTCCAGTAGTAACCTGCAGACACGTGCCTCTCCACACAGTTATGTTTAATTAAAAAAAAAAAAAAAAAAGAGTTGCTGTGTTTTGTTGAACACGGCCGCACGTCAGGCTTGAAAAAAGTTCGTATTGAGCCTCTGTGGTCCTGTACAGGATGTACGGCAGTGACAGCGTCACCATCCTGACACAGACACTGATACAGTGAGTATGAATCGTGTTTAAGAAGAAAACAGCATCATATTCCAGCAACAAGTTTCCCTGAATTATTTACTTCACCCATGACCCAAATTCCAGTTAATAGTTATTACTAAAGATATATTACACTAGTTCTGCACGTTAGATCTGTCTTCATCTGACTGGAACTGTACTGAAACAGTGATGATGATGATGATGATGATGATGAAGGCCTAATTGCAAACCCGAGTCTATGTGGGCAGCCGATCACTCGTGCACAACGGGAAGAATTATAAACTGGAATCATCTCAAACATCAGTTTTCCCTCAGAGATAAAAGACACGAACATGATGAGAAGCGTTTATTAAATACCACGAGTTTCTTCATGGTGGCTGAAAGCCGTTATAACCACACGAACCTGAAGCTCCTCTCCTGAGGAGAGGCAGGGAGCTGCAGGGAGATTTTCTGTTCGTTCGGTCAGCACATTCCTGCAGAAATGAAATCCATCCACAAGCTTTTCAGTGGGGAGGACAAAAAGATTGGTGTTGTCCTGCATGCCATGCTGTCGGTTTGTTGTTGTAGGTCTGGGGGGAGGGACTTGGAGAGTATAGTTCGGGGGGAGGGAGGTAATTGGCTGGAAGTCAATGGCGTGACATGCTGCACTAGAAGTAAAATTGCCGAACTGCCAATCAGCCCATTTGTAATGCTAACTTCGCCATGTAGGCTGTCACACCCAGGAAAAAGGAAACAGAAATCTATAAATGAACCCCTTCGGGGTCATAGGCAGGCTGGGGAAACTAAAATGTATGATCAAAAACCTCAAAAAAATGCAAATTTCATGCCAGGGGCACTTTAAGACATTATGACGTTATGCTGCTCTCAGACTTGCATTGCAGAGTATTTGAAGTAAAGTCCATCCGCTCTTAAACTGGAGTTGTCTTTTCAAACATATCACTTCCTTGCGGACTTCTTCCATCCAGGCCATGTTCAGATATTGAGAAACATTCCAGATAAGTCGATTGTCGAAATGGGATAGGACGTCGTCGTACCGGAACATACCAAGGAGAATGCCAAGGATTGCCTTGCAAAACCTGCTGGATTGTCCTCATATATCTCCTAAAAGTCTGTCCAACTCCTGCTGCTTTGAAGCAGAAAGCAGTCGGAGCTAGAAGAAATAGATCTGTCTCTCCAAAGGCCAGATGGATTTTATGCTACACAAACACCATTCTCTATCTATTCCTTTCATATAACTTATCTTTAATTGATATTTTATACCACTGAGATGATACCAAAGGGAGGCAACTATGATGTTTTAGTTTATATTTTGTGTTTTAACCCTGAAACCATGTGATTTAAGCTTTCTTTTCACTTTGCATGGAGTTATATGATAGTGTTTCACAAACAAAATCTTAATGAGTACAACTTAATGACATTTTGATTCTATTTGAGTAACAAAGTGGCAGCTATTTATTTTTTCAGTTACAGAACTGGCTCCTCTTTATAATAACTATTAACACTCTCTCTACTTGCTGTGCTTCACCATGCTCAGGCAATTGCTGTTACCTATTTAATAGCCCCTGTTACTGGTAATCACTGTCGGGGTAGTGTAAAATGTTACTCCACTGTGTTTCCAGCAACAGTATGAAAACAACACAAAAATCTCCATATGATTGTGCCTACATATTTAAACAGGCCCCTCAGTATAAATCAATAACACTCAGTGCTCACCATCAAGAGCCTTCAGGCAATCGATGTATTTCGGCTCCACAGTGGCCCGCAGTGTTTAGAAACACATACCACTTACATTGATTGAGAGGAATAAGATGGTGGCAGATGTTTAGTTTTGCCCACTTGAGTGTGTCTTTGTAAGGGTCTGCCATGTCATCTGATATTGATCACTCAGAGCTGAATTTGCTCTGAATGTGGTCAATGTTGCTAAGACACAATTACAAATAGCTTTTTAAGGCTCCACGTCCTCTTGGTAAATTATGTTTGTGCAGGACAAGATTTCTGTTCACGGTCCTTACTATCTCATTAGTACAGACATTATTAACTACAGTATCTGTAAAACTAAACATATACAAATATTCTTCTTCAAATAATCATTTTCTCAACCATCTTCTCTTCATTACACCAAAGAAGGCACAAAGAGTATTAATGCATGAACTGAAGTGTTTTAAGAGTAACTTCCAGCCGTCAGAGCTCTGCTTTGTTAATTAGTACTGAAATGATAAGTGGATATCACACAGCCGGGGGCAGACACTAAGCTACTGTATGTTCTTCCAAAGTACTGTCTGTGCATGGTGGCTATATAAGTGCATGAAAAGGAGTTCATGTTTTATGTTTCATTAACAGTTTTTTCACAGTTGTCTTTGAGTAGAACTGCAGGATAACTGAGTATTATGAACACAAACACACACTTCCAGTTGCTCAGCATGCTGTATGTCCTGCTCATTTGCATAGTTCCATAATCGTTGTGTATGTGTGTATTTTGCAGCTGCAGAGCATTGCACTGTGGGAGGATGGCAGGTGACCTGGATTTCTAAAAAGCTGAAATAGGTGTTCAGCACTTGACATTTAATCATTTGGATATAATAATGACCAGTACCACATGTTTGCTTTTCATTGCATATGGCTCACTGTGGTTTAAACATACTGTAATACTGTACAGGTTTGAATGTAATTATTAAATAGTTGTACGCCATTCACTTGTTAAAGTAGTATCAAAAGAAGAAGGGTCTTATGTTCACGTTTAACTTGATTTGTAAAAATGTGTTTTGATTTGTTTTGAGTAAAACAGTTAGATAATGTAAAAAGGTACGTGTTCATTTCTGTTCTCTAAAACTGATTTAATGCTTCAAAACCTGCCATGCATAATAAGGTGGAACACTGTTTTTTGAGTGATTGGTAAAACTTTGTCTTCACTGTGATTCAAATTTATCATTTACAAGAAATAAAAAAACAAAACTAACAACAGCAAAAAAACATAAACAGCCTATGCATAATAATTTGGGACTAAAGAGCCAGTGAGCCTGGTTGTACCTCCACAATACAAAAAAGATGCTCCAAATGCTGTTCAAGGATTTGTGTTGTGCCTAACAGTGAATCATTGGTGAGTTTTAGTACATTTTAAGTCAGATGATTAATGGGCAATGACGTCAAAAGAGCAAAATGAGATCTGAATATATAGTACTTGGTGGCGGCAGTGGCTCAGGTGGTAGAGCAGGTCGGCGAAGGATCGGCGGTTTGAATCCCGATTCCCCAGCCATCTGTCATTGTGTCCTTGGGCAAGACACTTAACCCTCCTTGCCTCCAGTGGGGGCACCACTGGTATATGAATGTGTGTGAATGTTCTGGTGGTGGTCGGAGGGGGCCGTAGGCTGCAAAATGTATTCTGTGTCAAATGTTTATTTTGAGGAATACAGTGTTCAGTTATCACAACACAAATTCTTTTGTTCATTATTGGTTTAACTGTCTGGATGACCTGACTTTCTTTCAAGTCTTTTAAAAGGTAGTATAGAAGATGTTTCTTTGAATGATTTTGCCATTCAATGATATTGGGTTTACTGCCCCATAAGGTATGATTAACTGAAAGATTTAAATACATACAGAAACTGTGAAAGAAATGGGACTTAAAAACCATCTGCCAATCATTTCTTCTCTCGTCGCATGTTTTCTTTGTCTATTGCCCATCAATCACTCTTACTACTGTGTGGCAAGGGTACACAAGGAGGGCGGGATTCAATCCCCAGAGTCCCAGGTGAGAGTCATGCACGCTTACCAGTCAGCCAAAGGGATATTCCTGTGGCCATGTAGCCAGGGTGCATGATCAGTCGGAGGCATAGTGACAGGACCCCACACGGTCACACTACCGTTGAAAGTGATTAATGGGCAATAATCAACGGGTAATAGGCAAAAGTGATTGATGAGAGTGATTGATTGGCGAGGAAATAATACTACATGCCAGAAGCACTCACATCTGATGTTTACAGTAGGTAGCAAACAATCATTCTGCTAGCAGTTAGCAACGGTCAGACAAACTTGTGGTTGTTAAACGATGGGAGAATCTGTACCTGCTGTCTGCTAGTCGCCAGTGTCAGGACTTGTCTCATGCACGTTGTCCTAAAGCAGTGGCCAGGGGACAGAGCTGTGAATCCAGCAGGCGTGGTATTTCACATGCACTTTATTCAAAAACTTGCTAACGATGTCTGTCTTCTGAATTGCCACAAACATCTTCTAAACCGCCTTTAAAGGAAAAGCATTGAAGCCAAAAGATTGTGATCTCGAAGTAACTACATGTCAAGTGTAAAAAATGGCATCCAAGATGGCCACAGTTATTTTTAATTCCAAACCAAACCATGATACTTTGCTGATCTTAATAAAGTAATGTTACAGCCTATGAACAAGGAAATAAATAACAATGCCTCATTGTGACATTTTGTGTTTGCACATTTGTGATTCGACAATCTGTAAACTAGTGCTTATGAATGCGATAGCTGTTATGTAAAAACCATGTTCCTAAGCTCAAACTTTTATGGTTTCTGAATTCTACTAACATGAAATGCATATTTTAGGACTGTGCTTGTAGGAGTGGTTCTTTGCAGGATGGAATCATGAGTTCTATTTAATGGGAGCTGAACAAATGTCAGATACGATGCTATTAGATGGCAGATAATGATACACATGAAGGAAAGAGTAGAATGCTACAGAAAAAATAGGGCCAGACCAACAAGCAGCACTGGACTGAAATAATGCAAATTAAAAAAAAAGTGATGAAGTCAAAAGATTAAACATTGCTAGTTGTCCTTGAGCACATCTGAGTTTCCACTTTACATGTTTAGTCCTTCCTCTATGAAAATATGTAGAAACATGAAGCACAAACTGAAAATTCAATAAAAAACATCTTTGGTGACAAACTACTGTCACAGCTGACTCATAGTGGATCCATGACCTCAGGTTTCCAACACACAGATGAGTCTCCAGCAAGGACATTCTGGGATTAAAGCACTCCTGCTGGGTCAGTGTGGCTGAATGAAGTTTGAGACCATGGTGTGCCATTAAATGAGATGTGCTGTCTAATAAACTTCTTTTTTGCTGATGTGTTGGTTCATGCATTTAACAGCCTGCCTACAAAGAGTGTGAGCACTGAGTGTTTATGTGTCTGTCTGGGAGTGTGCACTGTATGTTCTGAGTTTTTTCCACATATGCGTTGCTCGCACAGCTTCCTGCTGGTCTCATGGTGCCCCTGATAAGCTGCTGCTGCAAGGGTTTCAGAATGGTGCTGGTGGCAGTGGAATTAGCTTCCATTGTCATGATAATGACAGTGATACTCTTGCCTTCCAACTCAGACCAGCCATTGTATGGAAACAGGAATGCAATTTCTCCTTCAGCGGCAACCGACAATCCTCTATGAGAGTGAAAGGTCCCTAAATGACTCTCCATTCATGCAAGGCTGAAGGACCAGCAGCCAATTAAAGTGGGAGCAGCAGAACAGTGCCATCCTTAAGACCTGAAACTGTCTCTAAACACACACATTAGGCAACACTAACACTCACACATGAGTTGCTGTATTTTTCTTTGACAAAGAGCATCTAATCCTTAAAGTATTTTTTTCCCCCCAAACAGACCTGATTCTTGCGGGGCGCAGTCAGTTGGTAGTAAATAACTCAAGAGGTTTATTGAGCACAGTGTGTACAGACTCAGGAACATGAATTGCTGATTTAAAAATACTGGAGTTTGGGTGTTGTGAGACAGTTTCTGGGCAAAATGGAAATCTTCTCCATCACCATCCATCATGGTTTAATTCTTTTGCTGGGGTTTTATGGTATCAGACGGTCTCGCTCAGGGCATTTCTTTTTGCAGCTGAGGCAGAGTCAAGATGGTGGGGTGAAAGGTTTTCAGAAGTGTTTGCTCTGTAGATGGGTTTCCTGTTTACAAACATTACAGTTGCCAGGGGAGCAAAAAGCCTGTGTTTGTATTGCAGTCTATGGCCAAACACACACTCATATCATTAATAAAAAATGTAAAGTAACCTGACAAAACAAACAGAGATCGTTGTGTTTTAAATTATATTGTATAAATCTGTATTTTGATGAAGAATAACAAAAACAGTGACGCAGCGTTGCCGTTTTCTGTTTCTATTACTAACTTGGCAAGGAAGTCATCACCTGGAAACGTCATTTTTCTTGTTAAAAGATGTTTATTATTAGTGTCGGACCTCATTTGAGATTTGCCTGAAAAACTTAAGATAGAGAGCGGCTTAAACCTTCGTTTAGACTCTTTTTAGAACCAAAATAGGCCACAACAGTCTGCAGTCCACAGCAGGTTCTGCTCCGGTGTTTCTTCATCATCTCCATACAGGAGCAACTTTCACTAGTTTGGGATTAAACCGGGCAAAGACGTCATCATCACTACGTTTGAAAGGAGGCGATTCCAATTGTTGGGGACTCACCTGCATTACTGTCAGTGAGGGGATTATGCTGCTTGCATAACGTTATGCTTTATTGTGTGGATGAAATCCTGGTAGACAGTAGACAGACTAGCTAACTGCTAACAAGTTAATAGTATAAACTTTTTCGACAAATGCCATCTGATTTCACGATCCCATCATTTGAATTAAATCTCCGGGATGTGTTGTTTTATGCGATGTGGATGCTTGTAAACGGCTCCACAATCAGTTTTCATTTTCCGTGTGTGAGCAGAGGACGGCTGTCACGCACAGCTACAGTGTTTACAGCTTACAGTGTTGTGATGCATCCATGAACTGATGAGTGACTGATCGCCGCGGTGATACTGTATTGTTACAGTACCAGTGTCCCGACTACAGTACAGGAATAATTTATGCCACCGCTGTGGTTCTAATCTAATATGACTGGGTGAAAGACTAAATAAATCATGTAGTCTGAACCTGCACAAGTTATCCGGGAGGATTTTTCTGAAAACAGTCACTCCTACAGTCCTATTATGACCTTTTCTTCAACTGTTTACATGCATTAATGTTTTGATTTTTGCAACTGAACAAATACCAGGACTCAAACATTATATTTCCGTGTCACTTTTGCAAAAGTCGAGTCTTGCATGTAAATACACGTCTTCTCATAGTTCAATAATTCTTTTCCTGTGTTTTCTTGCCCCCTGGTTGCGTGTGCATCCTACCTGTGGTTTAGCTCACGTTTACAAACATTGACAGTTGCGCGTCCAACCAGGGGACAAATAGCCTGTGTTTTGTAATGCAGTCTATGGCCAAACACTAAAAAAGTACCGATGCAGCGTTGCTGTTTTATGTTTCTATTACCATTACACTAACTTGGCAAGGGAGTCATCACCCGGAAACAGCATTTTCTTGTTAAAACATGGATGTTATTCGTGTTGGACCCTTATTTGAAATTTACCAGAAAAACCCCAGTTAGAAAGCGGCTTAAACTTTCGTTTAGACTCTTTGTTAAAACCAAAATAGGCCACAACAGTCTCCGGTCTGCAGCAGGTTCTGCTCCGGTGATGTCTTCACCACCTCCATACAGGAGCACCTTTCACTAGTTTGGGATTAGACAAGGTAAAGACGACATCATCACTACGTTTGAAAAGGAGGCGATTCCAACTGTTAGGGATTCACCCGCATTGCTTTCGGTAAGTCTCGCTGCTCGTGGAACGTTGCGCTTTATTGTGTATGAGATCGTCGTGGACAGTAGACAGACCTCTGAAGATCAGTCACTCCTACTGTCCTATTTCCACCATTTTCAACTGTTTACATGCATTAATGTTTTGATTTCTACAACCGAACAAATACCAGGACTCAAACATTATATTTCCCCCGACACTTTCACGTGATATCATGACCTCATCTGCATTAAAAGTCCAGTCTTGTACGTAAAACACAGGTCTTCTCATAGTTCAATAATGCTTTTCCTGTTTTCTTGCCCCCTGGTTGTGCATCCCCCCCCTCCCCAGATTTTTACCATCACCGTGGGGGCGTCTTGCCTCGTGGGGACATTTTCCCGGTCCCCAGGGGTACGAACCCCGTTTTTGAGGGTCAAGATTGAGCTTTAGAGCTCAAAGCTCAAACCCCCCCCCCCCCCCCCCCCCCCCCCCCCACACACACACACACACACACACACACACACATGTTTGTCTTTATATCCCCGTGGGGTACATCCATTGGCATAATGCATTCCTAGCCCCTTACCCTAACCCTTGTCCTAACCCTAACCAAAACCTAATTGTAAATTAATCTCTAAAGCTCAATCTTGACCCTCAAAACGGGGTTCGTACCCCTGGGGACCGGGGAAAATGTCCCCACGAGGCAAGACGTCCCCACGGTGATGGTAAAAATCTGGAGAATGGTCCCCACAATAGCAAAAACGCGCGCACACACAAACATACCACCACCAAAAAAGGACTTCAGGTAAAGAGACTAAAAGATTCTATTTTTCAAATGAAATTGCAAGAGCAGGTTTTAGATGACAACTGTCATATGTCTGCAATCAGTCTGTAATTATCACTCTTTAAATCTGAATGAGGAAATCCGGCTTGCACTGCAGGACACAAAGATACATGTGGAGGAAGAACTGTTTATGTGAGGAGGTAAATAATACAGGCAGAAGTACACTGTAGGTTCCATGCAGACATCATCAAATTTGACTGCACTGAGCACTTGCCTTCTTTCTTTCCTCAGCTTTTGTTTAGTGGAACAGCTTGTTCATTTATCAGGCCTTGCAGTTTTTGAGTCCTGACACTGGCATTTCTTTCATGACGCCATGAAAATAAATAACATGACAACTTTCAAAAAAAATTATTTTGCGAGGGTAAGATTGAACAACAAATATGAACTCCAATTTAATTATTTGTCCAAGCAGTCTGCTTATTTTTTTTAGCTATTTTTATAATGTAAAAAAAAAAAAAAATCAAAAGGATGGAAACGTATTGGTTTGGAAAGAAAACATAAAACATATTTATCAAAGTTTCAGATATGAACACATTTTAATTTTGTATCAAACAGTTATTCAGCTCAGTAGTAGAATTACTGTGAATATTCTGCTCATTCTCACTCACCATTAAACCATTATTCCTCCTTTCTTTATCTGCACCATTCTCTTTCTCATTTTCTCTTTTCAGTGCAGTCAGTATTGAGCAGCCCACAGCATTTGGATGCAAGATGAACTTTGATAAGAGTTAATGAGAATACAGCATTGTGCAGGCAAAAGAATAGCTTGGGCTGCACTCAAGAGGCTCCTCACCAGGAAATGGACTGGAAAGAGCAGCAGCCACCCACTCCTCCAGGTTTCGAAACAGAGAAGAAGAGAGGAATCGGAGGAAGATGGCAGAGGGGGCCAGAGAAAGACATGGAGAAAAGACTGAGAACAAAGAGGAAAATTAAATATATGATTGTGGAACAGAAATGTAGACTAGAAATCCAGGGTACAAAGTAATGATAGATAATATTTACACAGACTTAATAGTGTGAGAAGAAAATGAGTTTTCCTTGCAAAAATGATGCCTCTCTATAATGTACCACTGTAGTTGTGGACTGTAAACTATGGATATATCAATATGCAAGCATATATGCACATGCATATTCTCACATACATACTTGTTCACACTCTAAAAGGTTTAAAAAAAGGTCAAATGCTTTCTGCTGACATTTTTCAATGCTATGGGAAAATTTATTTAATCTGTGATTACTCCAGCATCAAATGACTCTGCAGTAGTTGCAGGTGGCCCCAATCACCATTAATGGTAACATAACACCCTGATCAATTGTGATAGGTATCGTAATTTTTCAATGAGGATGCTGTGCACTGGATTTCAAGAATGTACACAGATCACGTTTTTGTTTTACAGAGACACACCTGCCTCAACTGTCATTTCTTACATGGAGGCTCTGAGCTGCTTTAACAAAAAACACAGACAAAAGAGCAAGTTAGGCCAATTTTACTGTCTGCAAGGCAGCTGCCAGCTCACCTTCCAAATTTCTTTAACACTGTTAAGACCTTCCATTTGTCATGGCAGCATCTTAGCAGTTAGTGTTAGTAACTTGATTTTATGTCTTTCCCTCAGAGTACGAAGGGAAGCGTATGACCACTGCCTAGGAAAGGATTTAATCTACTTGTTTTATGATGGAAAAAAAAATGTTTTCACTTGTTTTCTTATTGTGTAAACATGGTATTAGATATGGCCATTGTGATACGGATCACCTATGTACCACTTGCAGAAGTAGGGAAGCAAAGGGAATGATAAGTACACAGGCTAATTAATTTTATTGTTACCCTGAAAGACCTAACTTCCTCTTGTATTGTTTCTCCATAAATGTTGATTGGCATTATAGTTAGTACATATAGAGTTAACAACACCATTTCAACCATTGGGCGTTCAACGTTGTTATGACACTGAATCAACATTTTATTGATCAACTGACGTTATTTCAACTACATTCAGTGTTGTATAAAGTACCCAAAAACCATACTTGAGTAAAAGTAAAAGTACCTTACTGGAAAATGACTTAAGTAAAAGTGAAAGTCGCTTTATTAAAAAAGTGGCTAGTATTTACTGTGCTTAAGTATCAAAAGTAAAAAGTACTGTTAATAAAACGCAATCAGAAATTTATTGCTTGTTTGAATTTAGTTTATAAGTTTTAATTTGCAAAGTATAAAGGAGCTTCAGTTCCTCCTTACATAAACAACCATATGAAAAATACACTGAAACACATCCTTACAGACCTGTGTGCATGCCTACCAACATTCATACCCACGTGCATTTAATATAAAATCGTTCCTAATAAACCTTGGTACTCGGAGGTGATGCAAGCAAACAAAAAACTTGATTGGATGAACTTTAACATGAAGGCAGTGCAACAGCACATGAACTATCCAGTCATTACTGAACCCTGAAAACTTTTTGTTTAACCTCAAAAGAAGTTGTTTCTCAAAATGGCGAGAACTCAGTCTCGCTCTTGGACTAAAGACCAGACCAGCAATGCTGAACAGCCTTTCACCTGCTGCTGAGGCAGGTAAAGGTGTGTTTAGCTTCAGAGACGGCTGCACAAAGCTGCTACTAGTGGCTACTAGTCCCACTACAACAAAACAAAGATTGTCCATTGGCTATTACGTTCCTTGTTATTTTGTAACGAGTAACTAAGATGCTCAGGTGAATGTTATGGAGTAAAAGTATTGATTTTTCTCGGAAAATGTAGTGAAGTAAAAGTAAAATATGAAAAAATACTACTTAAGTAAAGTAACAAAGTATTTTTACTTAGTTACTATACAACACTGGTGTTTGGCCATACACTGCAATACAAAACACAGGCTTTTTGTCTGTACCACTAACCAAAGTCTGAACATCTCTAAACAGTCTGTTGAATCCAAACGCCCGACAACATTTTTCTCTGGCTTTGTGGAGTAAATAAAGCCAAGCAGCTGCTCAGTTTCATCTGCCATAGTAAAGCACAGACAAGGAAAACAGCCGGATCCACCACCACACTCTAGACGCTCTTGCCACACGTCAGCAGCTTTTTGGTCTCTGAATGTCAGCGTCTGATTTTATGTGAACCAGCGTCAAATTTTGGGCGTCAAGCGCGTTTTTGCCGCCGACAACGCGTCTGGAACGCACCATTTGAGGCCCTTGGAACAACCAGAAGACAACCAGTTCTAGAAACCTGTTTTATATGTGAGCCAAAAGACAAATCCTGGTCAAAAATAACTCCCAAGAGTCTTCACTGTAGTGCTGGAAACCAAATTAATGCCATCCAGATCAACTATAAAGCTAGACAATTTAATCCTGAGTTTTTCAGGTCCAAAGACAGCAACCTCAGACTTGTCTGAATTTAGAAGCAGAAAATTCAGTCATACAGGTCTTTATGTCACTAAGACATCTTTGTAATCTAACAAACTGATTGATTTCATCAGGCTTCATAGATAAGTATGTCTGAGAGTCATCTGCATAGCAATGAAAATTTATACCATGTCGTCTGATGATATTACCCAAAGGAAGCATGTACAATGTGAAGAGAATTGGTCTGAGCACAGAATCCTGGGGAACTCCATGAGTTACTCTGGTGTGTGATAGTGGTGGTTTACTGGACCGTTTAAGACTACGTGGCAAGGACACGAGAGTAGATTATGGTGTCCTACAGACAGTTTAATTCCATGTGGCATTTTTTAAGAGGGCCTAGATGAAATGTAAACAATGGAAGATTACTTTAAGAGCCGACGTAGGTCTCTTTAATAGACTCCAATGACTAACGGACTCTGTAGTTCATTTGGGGCATTTTCAGCGCAGGGACCACAGGGAAGCGACTACAAGCCACCGGAAGGAGGGACTTTTGCCAGGTCTTTCTCAAAACAAGAAACCAGGAAATCAAGACAAAAAGGACTGACACATGCTTGGAGGGGTAGACAGCTGAAGATAAGCTAGACCGCTGGACACAGAAGTGGAGTCTGATTTACACAGTTCACCACGGTTTATCACTAAGTTATTTTGTAATAAACGTGTAACCTTCAGCTTACGCTCCTGTGATTATTTTGCTGCCTCCTCGCTAAAAGAGCTGAGATAACAAGGTGGGCTACCGATTGCCTGTTTGAAGACATCATGCGGCTGAACCAACAGTACTGAAAAGGTCTGTACTCTGACTTATAAGACACCATTAACCTCTCTTATCATATGCCAAATGAACAGCACTTCTGATTAGCTACCAGAAAAGCTATGCAACCACATCATGGAGACTTGTTCACATTAACAAACTGAAATCTATCAGGTATATCAGATAATTTTAACAGACATAACCCCTGCGTTCTCTTTAATGTTGTTCACTCTGTTCTTTATGCACCACAAACAGCGTGTCTGGAGAGCTCCACTAAAATGTGTGAAGAATTTAGGAACTTTTTCATTGACAAGGTTGTGAGCACTAGGGTTCTTATCACTCCTCCCTCTTCTGTCCCCTCTAGTTCTACTTCATGCTCAGCTGTTTTTGACCAGTTTGAGCCTGTTACTTTGCAGTTTCTGGAGGAGATAATAAGGCATATGAAGCCTGTTGGTTCTCCTAAAGATCCTCTTCCACCTCATCTTTTTAAAGAGGTCTTCTC
>JALJCO010012573.1:0-79057 GCA_023101725.1 Atherinomorus stipes | reverse complement strand
AAAACATACAAGTAAAATTTTACAACTCAACACAATTGATCCATAATGTCCAATTTAAGTTTCAAGAACATATTGACAATTTTTTCTGTATTTGTAGATTTTTTTAAATCTATAAATCTATAGATTTATAGATATCTATAAATATCTATACAACTTTTTAAATCTTGTAGTTGGGAATTCCATATTTTTACACTAACAACTGAAATACACATCTGTTTCAAGGTAGTCCGAGCAACCTGTTGTTTAAATCAAATATCACTCTCCCGTCTCCTTTTTCTCCATTGAAATCTGGCGTTATCTGCAGCTTTAACCCCCATGTGTCCAAGATGTACTGACAGTGCCCAGTCTGGACTCGTTTCATTCATTTCATATGCAGGTCTCCCCAAAAGACACTGCCCCCATTATTTCAAATGAGGTCAGGTATAGTATAATGATTTCTCAAAGTCAGTCTCCAACGAGTGAAATTTATGATATAAACTCAAAAGTAATCGATAAGTTTGCTTTAATTTTCTTTGTGCCCTCAGCTAGCTTGGTTAATGTTAGCAGCCAGTTACTGTAAATGCTACGTATGAAACAGAACAACTCTACTAACACCACAACACACTCGTAACAGAACAGAACTTACAAGTCTAAAAATGCCATGAACACACCATGTGTCAGGTGACGACGTTGAAAGTGATATTAAGTCGTCTCACGGCTGCTATCCAGGCCATTCGGCCTCTTTTCGATTAACTCACATATCCGAGCTCCCTGGCCTTTCAGGGATGGGGTGAAACGATTGTGGCCATGTTTTTAACTTGGAAAAAACTTGTAAATCAAACAAAAAAGAATGAAGGCAGCATTGTGCATGCAGTTGGCATAAACAAACTTGACAGTTGACCATAAAACCCACAATGTGTTGCAGTTTTTGCAGTCAACTACATCACCTTTCGAGCCCTGTTTCACTTCCACAACCTAGAGATCCATAGTAAAAATCCCACACACAAAAATTGTTCTTAGGAAGATATATACAACGTTCAGGGTAAGGCTGGAGTAAAAAATATTTGTGATCTAATAAGTTTTTCCATCATTTCTTTTCCACCAGTCTGTTTTGAATCATCTCTGTTATTTCTAAATCTATTAACTTTGCGTTGTGCTACAGGAATATTGTTACCATTGCAATCAGATTTTAAACCCAGACATTTGCATCTGCTTCAAACAAATAAAAACAAAAGTATAAAAACATCAAAAATACACAAACAGATTGTTTTTTTTTTTTATCTCACTTGCACAAACAAACTCCTAAATCCGTTATAAAAAATCTCACCTAAAACGTTAAAGGTAAAAAAAAAAATTCAACTGACAGAGGAAAACTAATTTATCAGAAAAATACAATACTAAAATAGAAATATAAAGCAATGAACAAAAAACAAAACAAAAAAGAAGACAAGCACAAACTAAAATGCCCCAAATTTGCAGAAATTAGTTACGTATATTATCAGATTTTGACAAGTGAATTCATAACAGACAACAGGAGCAACAAAAATCACAAACAGCAATCAGGCTGGACAATCCACCAAAAAACTGATCTTCGTCCACTTTATATTTTGGTGCTTTCTATGGCAGAGCAAAGTTAAAGCACTGATAGTTAAAGCACTGATACCTGTGGGGCATCTATTGATGCCCCACAGGCATCAGTGGAAAACTAGACTAGACTAGAAATAGGAAAAATAGAAATGCAAACATTCCAGGGCAGAAATAATCTTTAAACTCTGTTAAAACTAGATTATCTAAGTTGTACAAAAGTAACGTCCAGAAGCCCAAGATGGCAATATGAAAATAAGAAAATCATGTTACATAGCCATGTCCATCTTTTGTCTAAAGTCTTTGGCTTCAGGTCCACATCTTCAGTGTCTTGTCCAGCTACAATGTCCCACTAGCTTTGCTTCAATAGACAGCTTTGTCTAGCTAAAGAACATGCCACTAGTCTTGTTCGCCACTCAAAGTGCTCCACGGTGCAAGCTTGATTTACATATTCACACAGATTCCTATAGCACATTCATTCTACACTTTGGACATATTTCCTTATCATACGCAGGCCGATGAAAATATTGAGAGTTGTGTTCATGTCCGTGGACACTTTGTTTTGTGGAATGAAGAAACTGGTCAATAAGCAGACTTCTCAATTAATGCAAAACTAGAACACAAAACACCCCTGTGCAACGTTTTCAATCATGAGAAAATAAACATGTAAGTAAATTTTTTTTTTATAGCTAAAAAGTTTTGGTATATTTATTTGCGGATATGGCCAGTGTTTGTGAGTTATTTTAGATTTATATAAGCATTAAGTAAATTTTTTAAAATAGATTGTATATCAATATAAACATTTAAAGGGATGTCTCTGATGGGTTACGTCCAGGACATTCCATATGAAAAGAAACCCACTCTTTCTTCCTGTCTCGACTAATAACAAATATTCATATAACAACAACTTTTGGTACTTTAAAATGTTTATATAGTAAATTATTACTATCTGTAATCGTGCAATCCATGTAATAGATCATCAGTGTTCTTTGTTTTTGTGATTTGTGTGTTTAGACATACCACTACCATCTGTGCCTCATTATTGCAGAGCCACCTTTCAGGTCAGAGTGATTCCCATCTGGCTGGCTGACTGTCAGACACTTTATCACTCTGCACTCGCAGATAGAAACATCATCAACACCCAGACACACTCTGAATTAAATACATCATTGGACACTTTATCACATCGTGTCAGTTAATTTTTGTTTCTAATTCTCAAAGATTAAAAACAGGGCTCTTAAGAAACAAAGTGAGTCACTTCTGAGTTAAGCATATTTAGTAAAAGCCAGTAATTCCAGGAAGACTCGAAGACAGTTGGACTGAGTTGAACTCATATGATGATGCAGGTTCATCTTCAGATGAATATCTGATGTTGTTCATTTCATCTTTTCCAAAATCTTAAATCTTTCCTGCCAGTACAGACAAGATGAGACCTGTGCTGAAAAACACAGACATTTTCTGCACGTATTGTTTCAACTCAAATTTATAGTATCATTCTTTAGAATGACTAACGAGCGAAGTCATTCTTTACTGGAAAAGGCAGAGAAACAAACACCACTCAACCAGAATATCAGGACAACTACACACACTGACCTTGAGTCTGCCAAGTGTTCACATGCAGACATACACACACACACACACATTTCTAAGTGGGGTTGCTGCAAATTTTATCTCTGACTCTGAGTTCACTCCAAGGACAGACAGTTACACCCACACAAACACACTTTCAGAGTTAAGTTTATTAAAAAACTTTGTTTGAATATGTGTGTGTGTGTAGTCTACACAACTGTGGAGTGCTGAATTTAAGATTTTTTATGCAATCCTTGCTTATAGATCTCATTGGTTCCTTTTACACCACAAGAGCTGTTTCTTCTCAGAGTCAAGGTCTCCTTGTGGTTTCCAAAGTTTCCAGTAGAGTTGGAGACAAAGCTTTTAAGCACTAGGCTCTCCCCTGTGTAACAAGTTTTCTGTCGGCATGCAGATTGCAGCGGCGGCTTGTCAATAGGGGGCGCTGCCCCCATCAAACCGTCTGCTAATGTGGTGATAAAGTTGTAATTTTTAACCAGAAAAAGAACCAAATGGCTGAAAAATACCATATTTAGGAGAGACATGGAGAATCATCAACTTTTTCATTATGATTATTGTCTCATGGCAAACGGGAAAAAATCTTGGGACGTTGACTGGATTTTTTTGTTTGTTTGTTTGTTTGTTTGTTTGCTTTAAAAAAAAAAACATTCATCAACCTTTTTGTGATAGAAAAATCCAAAAGGCAGGTCAAAGAATATGAAAGTGTAAAAAAAAAATAAGAGCCTACTGTGTGACAGTGACATCAATCATGTTGCAGAGATACTGACTGAAGTTAGCTTGCTAAATAAAGTTAAGCTAAAAGTTAGCTCAATCCGCAGCTCCAGAGCTGCATGCGGCTCTTTCGTCTCTCTGATGTGGCTCCCCAGCATTTGAAAAATAATTTATGACTATTTATTTAAAATGTATTTCATTTTGGTTTGTTTGCTTTCATAGTGTGATTCTGAAAGCCCAAGACAAATTTCTTTAAATGGGACATTAAAGTTTCTCCTATCTTATTCTAAATTTGAAGATTATGGTGATCCCTCTGAGCAGTGCAGTAGCGCACTTTTCCTGTGTTCTGCACAGCAAATGCAGCACATGAAATAAAATGCAACATGACTATTAAAATAAAGACATAATTTATTTTGTACCATTTTGCAAAGCAGCCAATTGAGTAACAGCTGCAGGTAACTGCAGTCAAACAGCAATTAACACTGTCCATACAAGGACTTAATACTAGGACTCAAATAGACATTTTCTTGAAAGTAACCTTCAACCCAACGTCTTTTCATGGAGATATGTAGTTTAATTTTCTCTGCATTTGTTTATTGATTTCATAAATGCAACACATTGGACTTAGAGGCAGAGGAAAAACGTTATAGTGTTATTTCATTTTAAATGTCAAAAGTCAGTTGTGGCTCCCAGTGTTTTCCTTATTGTAGGAAATGGGTCCAAATGGCTCTTTGACTGGTACAGGTTACCGACCCAGGTTAGCTCATACTCTCAAGTAATACCACACTGTTTGCCAAGATGACATAGTGAGTCATTGCAGATTTATGTCTTCCCTGCATCCAGCTTCAGTAAAAGCAGAGGTAGTTCAACTTAATGATGTTGACAAACAGTAGTTTAGGAATAAAACAGTGCAACCAGCTATTTGGAGGGAGGTCTGGTTCAGATCCCGTCAGAAAAGAAAAGAAAAAAATTCTAACCTTAATCAAGTACATTTGAATTCTAACTAAGAGGTGCTGTAATAAACTCAACCAGGAAGTGACAAAATGTTTTAAGGACACACAACAGAACTTTTAGCAGTTTTCTCAGTGACGCGCCCAGTTTTGGAGGCTAAACTAGCCTCCATCTTGCATCGTACCTGTGCTGTGAGCTCCCTCCAGCCAGTAAAAGACAGTCCCATCTTGACTCTTGTTCTGTCCCTTCCTCTCTTTTTGTTCCTCTCTTACTCTGGTAATGTTTCCTTGCGTTTCTTTGCCGAAACTGACATGATATGCGTTCAAAACACCAGCTGTGTTCATATCTGGTTCATAATCATTTGCCAGTAAGTGACATGGTGCGCAACCAATAATCAGCTGCAACATCGCGGCCCCATCCTGGATGGAAAAGTTACAAAGTGCTGTTTCTGAGCCCTGGGACGCCTCTGGGCAGTGACGGCTTGAAAATGCGCATAATGAATGCTGGTGCACCATCAAAACGAGTCAGAAACGCATATTTTTAAGGTCTAAAAGTTATGTTGTGTGTCTTTAATAAGTCGTATTAGTTAAAGGTTGAATATGGAATACGGACAGAACAGTGACATCACGTGTGTCTAGGTTGTAGTTGCAACGGCAGAAAAACAACTCCAGCCGCTGGGATGCCAGGCTCATTGCCGATACGCAAATGACCAACAGTCTGCAGCATGTCCAACAAGTAATGCAGAGGAGTTTATAACTGACAGCTAACGTAGCAAACAAGCTAGCTTACCGATCCAGCAGGAAAGTCGCCATTTCTGTGTTTTACTCCATGGAAAACGTTTATGTGGGTCCATTTAGTGAAGTCTTCACCTAAATTTACTCCAGGTTTTGCTCTTCTCAGGTCACTCCTCCTCAGAAACAGATAACAATATCTCCAGGGCTCTGAAGCAGCTGCTTCACTCGTCGTCTCTACGGTTTTCCCCTGTACAAGCCTAACTATGACCGAAATATTGTTTCCACACAAAGATCGTATTTGGCAACCTGCAATGGCGGCGTGTATTGGCTTATAGATGTAAATAAAATGCCATTATCGAACCCGTAAAAATTTATTCTATAATTATTTTTAGGCTAAATATAATTTTTCTGGGAAATGTTGTACTTTCATTCTGTACACCCCCAAATGACCTGTGGAGGTATTATTTTTGAAAAAATATAGCTTTTAATAAAAATGTTCCATATTCAACCTTTAAATGTTAAAAATAAACATAGCTCAAAAGTAAAAAAAAAAAAAAGAGTGTCATCTGTTGGTCTTAACATTTAAATAATGGAAAGCACAATGTATAATGACTTTCCCTTCTGTTACGATTTCAGTAGACTTAAGCAGAATCACTGATGTGTGATTTCTGTCTGATAGTCCACAATCTTTCAAATGGTTCACAGCGATAAATGACAAATATTTGTGCATGTGGTGATGAAATGATGGCTTCAGCATATCAGTGTTGCATGAAGCACGGCAGACCCCTTCACTTCTCCATTTTCTTTTTACACATAGCACAGTTGAGTGTCATTTTGCCAGTAAAAACTGCAACTCAGAGTGAGGATTACGTCATTGTTTCTTTCTTCCTCTCTTACTCCATATATAGACCTCTTTGTGCCCGGCTGCTACATCTATTCATCAAAAGGAAAGGGGATTGTGTGCATGTTTGTGTGTGCTTGTGTGTTTTTATATGTGCATACTTTTGTGTAAAACACAAATCAACATCATGGGTCATGTTTCTTGAGACAGGCCAATGGTAAAAGCCCACTAAAAATAGTCCTCTGTTTGTTTGTTTTTTGTTGTTTTTGTTTGTTGTTTTGTTTTTTTATGTTTGTTTGTTTTTTTGCTTTATTTAAAAATGCATATAATGAATATATAATTGAAATTTTCTGCAAGAAAAGACAGTAAACATGTGTTTAATTACAATGTAAGATAGTTGCATGTACATTGGTTAATTATTCATTTTGAAAGTCTTTGGGATTATGCTAGATTTTATTTGTATTTGATATACAAAGCAAATCATCTTCATGCTTGTTTAAGGATTATTTTTTTTAATTTTATTTTATTTTCTATCTATTTTAAAGAGTATGGACAGAGTTATAAACTGAATTTTAGTGAACAATAACAGCTTGGTTGTATCGGAGACTGTTATGTTAGGTCAAGCAGCCCTGGTCTAAAATTTATGTCACATGTTACAGTATGTTTCAGATTATTTCACCAAAACAGTCCAGCTCTTGAAATTGTTGGTTTAATCTTGATTGTCTGTGTTTGATGATCCACTGATTTTCTCTTGAAGGTACAGCGTACTTTGAATGTGCACCAGTTTTCTTGATGTAAATTTTAATTTAGAGAACTAGTTTAGATTGAAATGATTTTGAGTTTTTATCAGATGTGACACTAAGCTATACCAAATTTAAAAGTCAAAAGAGAAACAAAAGGTTTTGTCCATAAGCATATTAAGATTTCATAGATTCAGATTGAAATCAGAGGATTGTTTGTGCATGTGTGCGCAGGACTGTTTTGTCTTTGTGTGTGTGGACAGACGCATTCATCTGTGTTTGAGGATCTCTCATCTCCCCAAAGACAGTCATGCCTGGCAGGACTACAGATGGAGTGTCTGGGATAGCCTGAAGTGCTAACACACACACAGACTCACATTCAGTCATTTGATTTTAGAGGACACTGACTTATATATGGCCACCTTTTGCATAACCCAAACCCTTATCCTGACCTCCAAAATGTCAAACAAGCACATAAATATTAGGGCAGGACAATTAATCGAATTTTGATCGTGATTTCAATTTTGCCTTCTCACGATCATAAAAACACTGTAATTGAAGAAAAACAATTAATGTTGTGTGTAAGCAAATTATGCTATTTTTATGTATCACTGAAGTCAGAAGAATCCTGCAGTGAACAGACTGGTGGAGTTATAGGAAGCAAACTGGGAGTATAGAACAGGAATGCATATAGACTGGGTATTCACTTTTTATTGCTATCATTATTTTAATATACTATTATTATTTTACTCCTTTAATTTTTTGATGATTTTTTTCAGTTTATTTTTTTGTTTTTTAATTTATATTTGTGGTTGAGCTTTGGTGGTTCAACAAACCCTTTTTTTAAATCAATAAATAATTGTGTATATTAATCGTGATTTCAATATCAATTAAAATAATTTGTGATTATTGTTTTTCCATTATCGTTCAGCCCTAATAAATATTGGTGGCAATGGCAATGTTGTACTTTGATTCAGGGGTGCGGAATGAAAGTACATTTGCTAAAGAATTACATCATTCTTCCACAAAGCATTTCCTGATTATGTTTTCACCTTAACTATATACATTAAAGTATTGATTTCAAGCAGATTCATCAGATTTTATCACCAGGCATCACATATTATCTAAGGAATTAAAGGTTCAATATGGAACATTTTTATTAAGAGCTACAGTATATATATATATATATATATATATATATATATATATATATATATATATATTTTTTTATTATTATTATTATACTAACTCCACGAGTCGTATGGAGGGGTGCTGAATGAAAGTACAACATTTCCTTAAAAAATTAAATTTAGCCTGAAAATAAATATAAAATTAATTTTTACGGCATAATGGCATTATGTTTACATCTAAAAGCCAATACAGGTCGCCATTGCAGGTTGCCAAATACGATCTCTGTGTGGCAACAGCATGTTGGGCACAGTTAGGCTGGCACAGGGGGAAACAGTGGAGTCGACAAGTCAAGCAGCTGCTTCAGAGCCCCGGAAATATTATCCGTCTCTGAAGAGGAGTGACCTGAGAAGAGCAGAAAGGTGAAGACTACACTAAATGGACCCATGTAAACGTTTTCCACGGCATCAAAACGCGGAAATGGTAACTTTTTTCCTGGATCGGTAAGCTAGCTTGTTTGCTAACGTGGCTAACGTTAGCTGTCAGTTATAAACTCCTCTGCATTGCTTGTTGGACATGCTGCAGACTGTTGGACATGCTGCAGACTGTTGGTCACTTGCTGTATGGGCAATGAGCCTGGCATCCCAGCGGCTGGAGTTGTTTTTCTGCCGTTGCAACTACAACCTAGACACACGTGATGTCGCTGTTCTGGCAGTGTTCCATATTCAACCTTTAATACCAAAAGCAATGAGTAGCATTCAGTACATTTTGTTTTGTTTTGTTGTTTTTTGTTGTTTTATTTTATCTTATTTACTCAACTATTTCAGGCTGTTTTATGTTGGCCCATGCATTTGAAAAAAAAAATCCAAAACAAAGAAAACCTGGTTAATTCACAAAAACATAGGCCTAAAGAAAAAGGAAGGTGACACAAGGGATTAATACCTCTGCAAGCCTCTTTAGGTCCTCAAATACATGTGACACCTGGAATAAGAACACAAACTAAGTACAACTAAAAAAGCTCACAAAAAGCAGACCTCTTCCTCTAATAATCAACATAGGATATACTGTATATTATTCCAATAGCAGCGGGGCCGGTTTTTGCTATGGGCAATGTGGGCGACCGCCGAGGGCGCATCTGTTTTGTGGAGTGGGCACTGGAGCGCCCTCATTGTCGCCTCAGCTAGCTGCTGACTACCCGCTACTGGGGAAGACTCGTGGAGACCATGGCTGTGTCCGAACTACATAGCAGACTATCCAGTGCCCTCATTCCGCCTGCAATTCGGACACATAGCTGACTACTTTTTCTTTGCCACAAATCACGTGATTACCAGCTGTCACCATGGCAACCATGGCAGCACCCACAACGCACAAAAAAAATTAAATTCCAAATCAAATCTGTAATTTTAAGTGAAGATATTTTATTTACTTATATTGTGTTTAATCTCTTTTCTGGGTTTTTTTTCTCCCTTTTTTCTGCCGCTCGATGTGTCCAACACCTCGCACCACTCAGCTCTCCTGACCACAATGCATGACCCATCAAGGGACCATCGAAGCTCACTAGTTTTCAAGATGCATTGTGGATGCACTACTTTTTTCTTTCTGAACATTTAGACACCACTACAAAATGGCATGATCCCTATATAGGGCCCTAGGTAGGGATTAGGGTGGACATTCAGACACAGCCCATCAGTCTCTTTCAAGGTCTTTAACTGAACTCTGGCAGCGCGTGCAGACGTAGCGGCCAATCGCTCCTCCTGTTTTTTTCTTCTATTCTAGCCACAGAGCTGCCATCTCAGCCATAACTTGCGCTCTTCAAAAACTTGTCTTTTACCACGCACCTGTGTGCCCCTGGTTTACCTCTCACACCCACAGAACAACCAGGCCTTTAAGGCCCTGTACCTGATTTTGTTTTAATCTCTTTCAGAGAAATGCTTTCTACACGGTATAATGTGTAATGTGTATGTGTAAAGAGGTAATTTCATAAAAATAAATCACTCATTGATTGCATATATGCATGAATCCAGGCCTTTTTAGTTTAGGTTTCTAAGGCTAGCGTGACCCTCTCCTCATGGCAATGCGGTTCGTTCTACATAAGTTTCGGTTTCCTATCAGCCACTCACAGCTTTTTCTAATGTGGAGCGCCCATCTCTCTCGCGTGCACGGCAGCACTGGTAAACAGAACCGCATGGCGTCTACCAAAGGGAAAGTGACGATACCTCAGCAAAACAGCCTGTAAGCATCAAAACTGAGGAGGAGAGAGGCTTGAAACCAAGGGGCAAACTCCGCCTCAGAACAGTGAAGCTCTCTTCCGCATTGTATTTAGTGTAATATTCCCTTCATCCGCTAGGGGCTGGCTCCAAGAGCGAGCAAATCCCCATAGACTCCCATGTTAAAAACGCCGACTTCACAGCAGAAATAAACAGGTTTACAGCCTGGTTCAAAAAATCATTTTAGGTTTATTAGGTCACGTTTACCTTCATGTCAACTGTGAGGGGGTGAATTTTTTTATAACTCATTCGTTTAGATGTTATTTATTCTTCAAATTACACATAATTAAGGGCGTATCCTTATGATTGACATGCGGCAGACCGGAAGCTCCGCCTGCCGACCGGAGGCTCCTAGTTAGCTCCTTCTTTGCTCTTAATAAGGTCTCAGTTTGTTACAGAGTCGCACAACGGCGGTGTTTAGTCAGCGAATTGCAAGTCTAAGCATGTCTTACCTTAACCATGCCGCTTAGGAGCCTTATCTTTGTTAGCTCCTCTTAGTTTCGTGTTAGCTCAGTTAGCGTTTAGCCCACAGTACGTCAGCTGTCAATCATTTGTCCCGCTGCCGCGCTGTGCCCATTTTAGGATTTTCCTGGAGTGACGACGTACGTGACACGGCAAGATGGCGACGGTAAGACACGCCCAACTGGCTTCACATTTCTCTATTCAGAAGAGACCGGAAGCTACGTCCAGTAATTATATACAGTCTATGCTTGAAACGCAGGAGAGACCAAAGAAGGAATAAAGTTCGTGTTCTTGGTGGATTGTACTGAAGGTAGAGAGCAGCTGGACGCCTCGGGCTGAATGTGGACTCGAAGTCCGCCTGGACAGGTACTTTTTTCAATAACTTTCTTCTCAGTAACATTTACGTCCTCTGGTGCTGGCGCTTCCTCTGCTGGTCTACCGTATATAATACATAGTGATATTTACATCGTAACATGATGAGGCTTTACATCACTGCATCTCAAAGTGGCCGGTTAGAAACTTTATCAGGCTGTCATGTTGTAACGTCGCCTATAACATCATAACTCGTCATAACTGTGCATCTGTTAACATAACTGTAGTCACGGTAAACTACCGGTTACGATAGAAAATGATATGATAGAACATTTTGCCTTCGTGGGGACATTTTCCCGGTCCCCACGGGTCCAAACCCCGTTTTGAGGGTCAAGATTAGGTTTTAGAGATTAAGTTACAGTTTGGTTTTGGTTAGAGTTAGGACAAGGGTTAGGTTTAGGCAGTCAGTTATGTGTGTGTGTGGATGGGGTCGGAGGGTGTCTCGCCCAGAGAGTAATTCCATGTAGAAGTGCCACTGACAGAATCACTTTCCATGCACACACTAATTTCATTTCATGTTGATTTAAATGTACTGGCCAGTTCAAGTCAACTTCCTTTTTTAAATTCAACATAAAGACGTCATACTTCTGGAGAAATATGACAAATTCTAATGTCTGTGCATTAGAGCTGTAGTCCTGATAGATGAGTCATCACATTACCATTGATTCCCCTTTTGGCAACATCAGAGTGAAGTCCAGTCATTTGACATTCACTGGTAGATATAAAGATCAACCACTTGGAATTGATTTAATTCATGCAAAGCAAAGTACCAATTACATGAATCTCCAGTAATGTGGTCATAATTAGCCAGAGTAATTCATAATTCTGTCACACACAATTGAGCTGGCTTGTCGTGTGTAGTTTTCTTTGACTGCTCTCTGGTACAGTGTGTGGGATTTGGTTCTGATAGGCTAGTCTTTGTTTCTTTTCGTTCTGCATTTCATACTCCTGAATAGTTTGTATTCTACTTACCATTGACATCATTTTCCATTTTTGTTAAGTTTATTCTTTTATCTATTCTGTTGCATTCGCTCCCTGCTCCTCTGCTACAGGACTTACTGTATATACTATCATAAAATAGGCATTCATTTAATACCTGAGATTAAGTAACAGAAACCTAATTTGTAGTATTATTGCATATTGTTTTATCGGTCGGAGGACTCTCGCTGACGTTGCGGTAAGGCGTGCTGTGTCACTTCCTGTTGCTCCTGTGTGTACCTCGCTTGTTTGAGCTCCGAGGGGCTAGCTCTCTCCTCTGCCCTTAGTTGCTTATTTTTCTTATACCATTCACCGTTTGGCCTTTCACAACATATAACGCTTAAACACACTTCCTCACCAGTTCTCTGTTTTTGGGATTCTCTAGTTCTTGTTATCTGCTACGCCTGTTAGCTCTCTCTGCTAGCATGGCTGCTAGCGCTTTTCCTCCGCTCTCTGCTCTTCCTCCCTCTGCCACTCTCTTTTCTTGCTCGGTGTGCTTCATGTTTAGCTACACCTCTGCCTCCTTTAGTGATAATGGTACGTGTAACAAATGTAGCTTGTTTGTAGCTTTGGAGGCGAGGCTCGGCGGATTAGAAGCTCGGCTCCGCTCCATGAAAAAGCCTCCAGTAGCTAGCCAGGGCCCTGCTTTAGCTTTAGGCGGAGCGGAGCCTCGTAGACAGGCTGTCCCTAGTGGTTCCGCAGTTGGTTCCGAGCAGCCGGAACAGCAGGAGGGATGGGCGACGGTTGTGAGGAAACGTAGCTCTAAGGCTAAAGCTAAGCCCGCGGGTCACCACCAACCTGTCCACGTTTCTAACCGATACGCCCCACTCAAAGACATACCCTTTGAGCAACAAACCCTGGTTATTGGCAGCTCCATAGTCAGAAACGTGGCTTTAGAGACACCAGCGACCGTAGTTAAATGTATCCCAGGAGCCAGAGCGGGCGACATTGAGTCTTACTTGAAACTGCTGGCTAAGGATAAACGTAAATACCGTAACATTGTAATTCATGCCGGCGGTAACGACACCCGGTTACGCCAATCGGAGGTCACAAAAGTTAATGTTGCTTCGGTATGTACTTTTGCTAAAACCATGTCGGACTCCGTAATTTTCTCTGGCCCCCTGCCAAATCTGATCAATGATGACATGTTTAGCCGCATGTCGTCATTTAATCGCTGGTTGTCTAGGTGGTGTCCAGAAAACAACGTGGGCTTTGTAGATAACTGGAAAACTTTCTGGGGCAAACCTGGTCTTATTAGGAGAGACGGCATCCATCCTACTTTGGACGGAGCAGCTCTCATTTCTAGGAATCTGGACGATTTTGTTAGTCAGTCAAACCATTGACAATCCAGGGTTGAGACCAGGACGCAGAGTTGTAGTCTTACACACCTCTCTGCAGTTTCCCACCTGCCGCCCTCCCACACCCCCATAGTGACTGTGTCTGTCCCCCGGGCCCTTAGAATAAAATCCAAAAACACCTCTAAGGTAAATCACAATAACCTAATAAAAATTAAAACAATAAACATAACAAAACAGAAAAATAAAACTATTAAATGTGGATTATTAAATATCAGATCCCTTTCTTCAAAATCTCTGTTAGTTAATGATCTGATTGGCGATCATCATGTTGATTTATTTTGTCTCACAGAAACCTGGCTGCAGCAGGATGATCATGTTACTATTAATGAATCTACTCCACCAGATTACTTAAATTTTCATGTTCCTAGAGCCGCAGGCCGAGGAGGAGGTGTGGCTGCTATCTTTCAATCAGGGCTATTTATTAATCCCAGACCTACGATTAGTCATAATTCCTTTGAACATCTAATTCTAAGCCTTTCTCATCCTAACTGGAAATCAGAGAAACCACTTTTGTTAGCTGTAGTGTATCGTCCACCTGGACCTTACTCAGAGTTTCTGACTGAATTTTCAGACTTTTTATCAGATTTAGTGTTGAATACTGATAAAGTTGTCGTTTTGGGCGACCTTAATGTTCATGTTGACGATAACAACGACAGCTTAAATATTGCTTTTAAATCTATGCTAGACTCAATCGGTTTTTCACAAAATGTTCACGAACCCACTCATTCTCATAATCATACTCTGGATCTTGTCCTGACGTATGGTGTTGACAGTGAGGAACTGAAAGTTTTTCCCCATAATCCTGTTCTGTCTGATCACTTCTTAATAACTTTTGAGTTTACTTTACTTGACTACACGATGGCTGAGAATAAATTCCATTACAGTAGATGTTTATCAGATAGTGCCGTTACCAAGTTTAAAGAATCTATTTCATCACTATTTCCTACAATGCCAGATGTTAACGTCACAGAAAGCATCTATTCAAGCTTTACTCCAGTTCACATTGATCAGCTTGCTGATAAAATAGCAGTTTCAACACGCACAGTACTAGATAATGTGGCTCCGTTAAAAAAGAAGATCATCGGTCAGAAGAAGGAAGCTCCTTGGTTTAATTCCCAGCTACGAGCTTTAAAACAGACATCTAGACGTTATGAGAGGAAATGGCGCGCATCTGGCTTAGAGGAGTCTCGCTTAATCTGGAAAGAGAGTCTAATTGTTTATAAAAAATTCTTACGTAAGACTAGAACAGCTTACTATTCATCATTGATAGAGGAAAATAGGAATAATCCCAGGTTCCTTTTCAGCACTGTAGCCAGGCTGACGAAGAGCCGTAGTGCTGTTGAGCCATGCATTCCCGCGACTCTCAGCTGCGACGATTTCATGAGTTTCTTTACAAACAAAATTGTTTCTATTAGAGAGAAAATCCATGACATCCTCCCAGCTACTAACGACTTCTTACCCCCTGCAGGTTTAGAGACATCTGTAGATGCTGAAATATGTCTGGATCATTTCTGTCCTATACAGATATCTGAGTTAACCAAACTAATTGTGGCATCCAAACCTTCTACCTGCATTCTGGATCCCATCCCAACCAAGTTGCTAAAGGAAGTCTTTCCTTTGATTAACACTTACCTACTAGATCTAATTAATTCATCGCTATTGGCAGGATATGTACCTCAGTCCTTTAAGACTGCAGTAATAAAACCTTTACTTAAAAAACCTACTCTTGACTCAGGAGAATTAGCCAATTATAGACCGATATCCAACCTCCCCTTTATGTCTAAAATTCTTGAGAAAACAGTTTCAGCTCAACTTTGTGCCCATCTGAGCAGAAATAATCTGTTTGAAAAGTTTCAGTCTGGTTTTAGAGCTCATCATAGCACAGAGACGGCACTGGTGAAGGTTACTAACGATCTTCTCATGGCTTCAGATAAAGGACTCCTGTCCATACTTGTCCTGTTAGATCTCAGTGCTGCATTCGACACCATCGATCACAACATTCTGCTACAGAGACTTGAACATGTTATTGGAATTAGAGGAACTGCATTAGATTGGTTCAAGTCATACTTATCTGATAGATTTCAGTTTGTTAATGTCAACAACGAGTCTTCATCACACACCAGAGTAACTCATGGAGTTCCCCAGGGTTCTGTGCTCGGACCAATTCTCTTCACATTATATATGCTTCCTTTGGGTAATATCATCAGACAACATGGCATAAATTTTCATTGTTATGCAGACGACACTCAGATATACTTATCTATGAAGCCTGATGAAACCAATCAGTTTGTTAGATTACAAAGATGTCTTGGTGACATAAAGACCTGGATGACCCTGAACTTTCTGCTTCTAAATTCAGACAAGACCGAGGTTATAGTCTTTGGACCCGAAAAACTCAGGACTAAATTATCTAGCTTTATAGTTGATCTGGATGGCATTAATTTGGCTTCCAGCACCACAGTGAAGAATCTTGGAGTAATTTTTGACCAGGATTTGTCTTTCAACTCCCATATAAAACAGGTTTCTAGAACCGCCTTCTTTCACCTACGTAATATTGCTAAAATTAGGAACATCTTATCTCAGGACGATGCAGAAAAACTAGTCCATGCTTTTGTTACTTCCAGATTGGATTATTGTAATTCCTTATTATTGGGCTGCCCCAAATATGCCTTGAAAAGTCTCCAGCTGATCCAGAATGCTGCAGCTAGGGTTCTGACTAGAACCAGCAGGAGAGATCATATTTCTCCAGTTTTAGCTTCTCTTCATTGGCTCCCTGTTAAATCCAGGATAGAATTTAAAATTCTTCTTCTCACATATAAAGCTCTCCATGACCAAGCTCCATTATATATTAGAGATCTCATAGTTCCATATATTCCAAGCAGGGCACTTCGCTCTCAGACTGCAGGCCTTTTGGTAGTTCCAAGGGTCTCTAAGAGTAGAATGGGAGGCAGAGCGTTTGGCTATCAAGCCCCCCTATTATGGAATCAGTTACCACTTCAGGTTCGGGAGGCAGACACCCTCTCTACCTTTAAGATCAGGCTTAAAACCTTCCTTTTTGATAAGTCTTATAGTTAGGGATGGCTAGCCTTCCCTTAGTTAAGCTGCTATAGGTTTAGACTGCTGCGGGACATCCATGATGCACTGGGCTCTTCCTCTCCCACCATCTCTGTCTCTCCATGTAGAAACCTGTGACAGTATTGCATCATTAACTGTGTTCTCCTCTCTCAGCAGATCTGGCTGGATAACGTTGCAGTGTTTGTTGGTCTCCCTTTCTGTCTTCTCCCCCCCAGCCGGTCGAGGCAGATGGCCGCCCTACCTGAGCCGGGTTCTGCCGGAGGTTTTTCCTCCCTGTTAAAAGGGTGTTTTCCTTCCCACTGTCGCCACCCCTCCGTGCTTGCTCAGGATGGGGGATTGGACCGGGTCAAGTCAAGATTCGATCCAATCTGTTGGTTTCCTTAACTAGGCTATTATGAATCTGACCTGAATTTTTCTGTCTGTTTAAGCGCCCTGAGGTGACATTGTCATGAATGGACGCTATACAAATAAAGTTGAATTGAATTGTTTTTTGTTTAAAATAAACAAGCCGCTTATGTGTTCATCAGAAGTTGTAATTTGATTATTATAAGGATTAACAAAATTAGTATATATAATATTGCTCATAAAATGTACAAAACATTCATAAACCATCCATGAAATATACAGTCTGACATTCTTAGTTTATTGAAGTTATATTACAGAAGATCCAATGCACAAGACCCGTACAGTAAAAAGAATAAACCTTACAAAACTCTCTGTAGAAGAAACGCAAAATGATACTTGACCTTAATAGAAAAGTACAAATAAAGGTAGTTTCAAAATAAATAATAGAAATTATCCTCAAGCCAGACCTCTACACATAAATGAAAGAAATGGATCTGTGAAAAAGTAGTTTTCGCCTTAATGAGGAAAGTTAAGGGACAGAGATAAATATGCTGGTAGCCATGCATGTTAAGTAAGACACACACGTTGCTGTAAAGCTGATAAGCAATGATGCTACAACATAAGCATGTTAAAATAAAATTTTATACCATTTCCCTGTTGTTCCTGTTAACCTAGCTGTGCTATAAAAGCATACAGTTGTGTCACTGTTATTTCCTGTTAGCACAGATATCCTTTTCTTACGACAACTGCAACTGTGAAAATCTGTGCTGTATGTGATATTACCTGCATAAAATATGGAGTAAACTCATTATTTTAGGAGGGGGGACAGTTATCTGGTATTTAACTTAAATTTTCAGTGTCTAAAACAAATCAAAGCTGCAAATAAATGAGAAGTCACAGGTCTGCAGCATTTTGTGATGCTTTCTGAAATCTGTTTCACAGATGGATGTTGAATTGTTGATCCCGTGCTGCGTTAGCCATGGCTGACCTGGCCAGGTTATATCCCACGCCACTGCTACAAGTCATGAAGTTGGGAAATTATTGCAAATCACTCCACATCAATATCACGCGGATATTTTTATCTTTGCTTTGAGGAGACCAACAGCTCTTCTCCTCTGTGGTTCCTACAGCTGTGGCATTGTGTGTGTAACAGACTTTTTTTCTGTAATCTTTATCTATTTATGTATTTATCTGTGTATTTTGTTTGGTATTTTTTTTCTTGTACACCAGACACCAGAACTGGTCAAAGGATTTGTAGACAAACTTCAGGCATCACACCTCACAAATGAAACTGAATAAAACCAGGCAGCAGAATTTACTCTTTGTCTTCCTGTTAATTATTATCAGTGAAAAAGAAATCAATATTTCTTCAGTCTCAAAAAAGTGGACACTTTTTTCAAAGTTCTGCAAGTGTGTGAGTTCTAAGTAGAAAACTATATTTATGCATTCAGGGTTTAAATTCAGCTTGAGATTTTCTACAACAGCACTGTCCAACCTGTCTCACAATGTCCTGGCATCATTTATTTGAAGTGAGAATTAATCGTCAAACATTTGTGAATGAAAATGATGTGTCCATTTCACAGATGGATGGGCAGATGTGTACCAGTTCATTAGACTTAGTTTTTGTCATCACTGTTCTTAAGCTTTAATGTGCTCTCCACACACGAAGAACTTGAATGAAGAACTTGGTTGAACTTGAAGCCTCATGTAGCCTTTTCTTGTAGTCCAAGAAACTGGATAATAAAGTCAGTGCAGCAAAGTTTCACAGGTTTTTTGTAGGAAATCTAGTACTTCTCCAATAAAGGTCGGTGTTAAGAATCTGCAAAAGAACATACAGAAAAAAGAAATGCAACATATTCATTACCACAATGAGTTACAGTCAGATGAACTAAATGTGTTGTAACAACATCTGCACTCAAATTAACTCCATGTACTGTAGAGTTGACAGCACAGAAATGAAGGTAAGTTGTTTGATAACCACTGAATAAAAAGAACAAGTACAGTAACGTGTCACAGTGGAGATTTGGTTGGGTGTGTATGAAGAGGAGATTCTCAGTTTGGATTTCTTGGCTTGGTGGTTAAATATATTTCACTCAGTCACTCAGTTCCTTTGTCCTCTGTTTTCTGGATCAGCTTGTTTCAGTGTCAAAAACGGATGATATACTGTGTGGGGGAAGTATTTGTCTTCATAATACTTACAGCATTAATGCAACACAGAGATTATCCAGGGCACAAAGATCACTAAACCTATCTGCCCACTGGCATGTTATTCTAAGAGACTGTTTTTCAAGAAACTAATGAGAAATAATCAATCACTGGTAATAGAAGTATGCAGTAATAGAAGATGTTTACACCATTTCAGTCTGTATTCAGGATATAACAGACAAGTCTCTATCAGCTTCATTCTCACCTGTCGGTTGAATTGCTTGGATTTGTGGAAGCGAAGTCGCAGACCAGGACAGATGTCATCCTTTTATGTATGTGATAGTGAAAATCAAATTTACTTCCAGGTTGGTAGGTAGCCATACAAACAGATTCCAAGTGTGTGATTACTTCTTCCTTTGAGGTTTCAGCCAAAACCTTGGCATTGCATTTTTGGCTAATTTTGTGTTTCCAAGACTCAACAGAAAGCGTCTGCTGCTTGGAGAGTGGGGAGGTAGTTTCAGACAAACTGGAAGTGGTGGTAAACTGTGGTCGTGTGAGCCTTGATCAACCAAACAAAGAACACAAACACACTGCATCTCATGTATGACTATTCTGATTGTGTATGGTAGGGTTGCAAGAAGTCATAATGATAAATAATGGGCAGTAGATGGTACAGTTCTGTCTGGGAATCATAATCACTGCTGGAGAAGTTTATCACATCTAAATTGTACAATATGTGCTAAGTCAATTGGCTTCACAAAATAATAGACACTTAAGATTTTAAAATAAATCAGTTACAAGTGTTTCATAGAATTCCTTATGAGAAAGGTCTCAGAATGTCAGAGAACATATATTTGGAGGCATTGTTATCTTTGACGGTAAACTAAACCATATGCATGAACGAAAAACAAGAACAGGAACTTTGCATTAATCATACATACTCTTTCCTTTTCTCTTGTGACTATTCCTTCTTATGGTTGACTGACTTTTCTGTTGTGATTTTGTCTCTTTGAAGTTTGAATTATTACGATTTCATTTGTCCTCCCTATCCCCCAGCATACAGAGGCCAGTAATAACCACTGCTCTTTCTGTCAAACATCCTCCTCTTCATGCCGCCTCTCTCATTCTTCCACCGTCTCCTCTGATACATCATCTCTTCATCAAACATCTCTCATCAAATTTCTGTGTTTGTTGTTTTGTTGTTTTTATTTTGTCATGTATCTTACGGTGCAAATGAAAAAAAGAAAAATGAGCATTTTCTGCTCCATTATTTTCTTTTTTCTTCTGAGTTGTCCTCTTTTACTTTGGTTTTCATTGATTTCCTTTTGCCTCTGATGATTAACATTTTCATTTCCACTCATCCCTTTGTGTCTCCTTTAATTTCCATTAGACTCCGTATTTGACACTGACACCTGAGAGTTGTGCTCAGACAAAATCATCCTGAATTAATCAAGTTAGCCACTGCAATCCAGTCGACAGGCCTTTGGGAACAATCTTCCCTGTGGGATATCATGCAAGAAAGGGAAAAGGAAGGCAAGATAGGAAGCTCAGGAGGCACATAACAGCTCATTATTTCACTAGGGGCAGAGAGAATGATGACACAGCGGCTGAAACTCGAGTCAGAGACAGTGAAATGCATGTGCTAACACATGCATGTGTAAAAACACACGTGCAGGGGAAAGGACGAGCTGATAATGTCTTCTTACTAGAAGCCACGGAAATAATGATGGTATTTCAGAAACATCATCTAAGCCAGTCGATTACCTAATAAAGTCCAATTCGACAAAAAAGACAGACACCTTCACCAGTTTACAGTAGCAACAAATTAAATTGCAAAATAAGTTTGTCTACTTTCACTTAAATTAAATTATAATGATAATGCATGATATGATACAGCAGTGTCAGGTACAGGTCCAAACTGATGGCATTAGGAGCAAGATTTGGCAATCCTGTAGCTACAGTAAAATATTGTATTTTTACTTTTTAATTGAATCATTTCACATGTCTGCATTTTAGTACATTTCTTGATTTTTGTCATCTCTTATCTTCTTGGCACCAATACATTGACAGACTGATACCTAAATGAAATAGTAGTCCCTCTGCTTAGCAGTAAATGCCAGTGTTAAATATTCTCTCCTGACATAATCTTTTCTCATCTATCTCGTATAACTCCACCTCCTCCCTGCTTCAATGTCCGTCCTATCAGCTATTTGAAGATCATTTTCTCATGAACAATCTCAATGACTTGAGTAGATCTGAAAGCAAATGATACCACCATTTTAAATGATGTATTTAGCATTATAAGGGGGGGGGGGGGGGGGGGGGGGTGTCCTGACAGAAAGCAATGTCCCTAATGTGAACTCTGTTGCTTGTTAAATTTCAACAAGTCACTGCTCAGTTGGGCCGTGCTGCTTTATAAAGCGACTGTCTCCTCTGGGCTTTTAAAAGGGGCCGCAGTTTCCTCAAAGGCAGGATGTGCGTGTCAGCTGAAATGGGGGGGGGGGGTAGTCTGGAAAAACTCTTAATTGGCTGAAGCAGCAACTCATGATAATCAAAATAAAAAACAAAGCAAAAACGGTGGGCTTATGTTACACCATTATGTCATAAAACTAAACTTCTCGCGCACAGCCTCTGTTGAATCATCAGCTGTATAAAAGAAAAGTTAGTCTACCAAGTTTTCTTTGCATGAAAACACAAGTCATTTTTCTGTTTGAATTTGTGTTTCATCTTTTTTAAACAGCTGCGGTCAACTTTGGAGATACACGTTTACTTTTTTTCAACAGGTCATTAAGTCACCGCTGGAAAACAGAACAATTATCGTAAATCAGATTTAAACATGAAAAATAAGCATTCAAATTGATGAGTCATTCATCAGTCATTTTCTGTACCGCTTATCCAGTTCAGGGTCGCGGGGGTTGCTGGTGCCTATCCCAGCTATTATCAGGAGAGAGAGCAGGGTACATCCTGAACTGGGTCGCCAGTCTGGCACAGAACATAGTCTCAGTGGCCTCAACCATTTACAAAAAAACCATCTAACCATTGAACTGAGTGACAGACTGGCGATCTGTCACAGAGCCAACACAGAGAGACAGACAACCATTCACACTCACATTCATACCTAGGGACAAGTTAGAGTGATCAATTAACCTAACATGCATGTCTTTGGACGGTGGGAGGAAGCCGGAGTACCTGGAGAGAACCCACGCATACACGGGGAGAACATGCAAACTCCACACAGGAAGGCCACTGTTGGAATTGTTCGAACCCCCTCCCCAGCCAGGAATCAAACTAGCGACCTTCTTACTGTGAGGCTGTGGTGCTAACCACCACGCCACCGTGCATTTGATCAGTTCTACTCTTATTTTAGCTTGAAACTAAAAGCTGCTGGCAGAAAACCTCTCAGGAAGCATGAGAGAGATTAGTAGTAAAGACCAGTGTTATTAACTAGGTAACTTCTGCAAGTAACAACTGTGGTCAAAGATGCCTTAGTCTTAACAGATTAATTTAAAGCTCTCATAAGTATGAGGGCAGTAAATGCACCATATATGATATCACTGTGAAACACTGTGCCTGTTCATATCAATGATCTCATTGTAAAGCTATCACATAACTCTTCATATCATTTGACTTTTTGTACATACTGTACAGTTCTAGTTTTCTATGACTACATATTTTTTGCTTTATGCAGTCTTATGTTCTGTTTTACACATTTACTGCTCTGTTTTCAAGATTAGTTAATATGACTAAATGATTTCCCGAATGTGATCGACAAACTTTCTGCATCTATCTCTGTTTATACTGTACATCACAGCATAGACAATATTTGGTAGAGTATTTAATGAGAAGCCAATTCTTTTTGAGTCAGTCTAGAAAATAATAAACTGGATGCTGAAAATATAACAAGAGAAACAAGAGAAAAGAAAAGAATAGCATGGACAAAGCTGGTTGGAGTTCAATGTTTTGATCAAGCATTGTCAGGTCAAGTTCAAATGTATGGCCTTTAACCACTCTAACGTAATCATGTGGAGCATCAAAAGTGGATCTTGGTTAATTCCACAAGAAACCAAAGATTGATCAGGTCTAATCCTGACCTCTGCTGGGTTGGTACTACTGAATGGATATTTGATATATAAATGAATATATATATGTATGTTTTAGTATTGGCTTGCCTTGCATAGCAACCAAGTACAGAACTGTTATTCTGAGATCATAGCTCATTTTTCTACCTGGAGCCCAATATTAATAAATGTAATTTTTTGCTCTGGGACTAGTACTAATTGGGAAAATGTTATTATGCTGTTCACATGGAGGCTAAAATAAAAATCCCTGTGACCCACTTAGATTTTCATGTTAAAAGGGCAAACAAATTAATTTGAACATAGTCTCAGTGGCCTCAACCATTTACAAAGAAAACATCTAACCATTGAACTGAGTCAAAATTGTTTTTAAACACATTCCAACACAAAGAAACCAATATCTGTATGCATGAGCTACTTTGTAGCTGATATTAAAGTTGTCAGTGTTATATTGTGCTCTCTGTTTCTGGATGTTTTGTTTGTGATTTAAGGGATCTTTTTTCTCTGACAAGTGAATTTTCATGTTTTTTATGAAAATTACTTAAATATTCCTTGAGCAAGAATTTCTGTAAGTTGTATCTCACTAGCCATCAGCAAAGTGTAAACAACAGTATTGTATTTGATGAGTGAGAAATCTTAAGGTTTTCATAGGATCATCTAAAACACGAGGGATGTGTTCAGTACATTTATGTTCAGTCAGATTTAGACAAATTTTAGCGGCTATTGTAGCTAAAGTTACTGTAGCTATTGCTATTAATTTCCTACTTGGATCTTAAGGATTGTTCATCCATATTTTGTGGGGGGGGTTCTATTTTGGTCATTGCACTGTTGAAATGAGATGATATGTGCTACTCACATAGCTGCTTTAAATAAATAAATCAACAATTTGTGTTCCTTAACATTAGTTTTTGCTCTCTGCTGCAGGAAGTGTTTCAATGAAGAATCTGATGCTGTATTAATGTAAAAATAAGGCTATTTTACATAGTTACTGAGTAAAATAAATTTCAGGAAATACAGGATTTTGCATGACAGCTGTTGTATTTCTGTTCCACTCCTCTACTGGGTCAGAAGGCACAGGCACAAACCACAGCCACCACCACTATATTGCCAATGGTTGCCAGCACAGCAATCCACAGCCAAATGGTGTCACTGGACACTTTCCCATCATCTTCAGTTTCTGAGGGTCGCGAATAGCTGGCGTTGAGGTTGGACATGGACGTCTGCAAGGACGTGTTGCCATTGTATGGAGAATCCATGAAGGCCCCGCTCACAGCCGGAAAATGCTGCCAAAGAGAATCGGGGTGGAGGGAGACAGAAAGAATTTGATTATCAATTATGGGAAGACTCACATCAGTAAGTTTTGTTTAAACAGCTTGAACTGGTTGGACTGATTTAATCATCTGGAAAATAATAGATGAAGAAAACTAGCAAAGAACCCACAGTCAGATGTGTTTTCTTTAATAAAAGAGCCTATTGCAGTCAATTATATGCAAAAACTCTTCAGCCTCTGATCTGGGCCAATATTTTTATGGAGAAACCTGTAACTGATGAAAAAGGGTGGATATCTTGTCCTTGATTTTACAGTAAATGTGTTAAAGGGAATTTAAAGGAATTTTTTAAAAAAACAAACATGCATGTCCATTTTTTTTTAATACTAATGGGTGATGAAGCGCTAAATTCCAAAAAGAACATTTCCACCCACGTCTCTCTCCATTGCCTTTAACAGGCTGTGTGCTGCAAAATGCGCTGCAATTCGGTGCCCTGCGGACGTGGTCAAATGACGCTACATCCGCAGTTTTGATACAGGAAGAAGACAGTTGCGGTAAATTCAAACACTGTAAGCTATAGTTATGGATTCTTCTGCCGTCAGCAAATGATCCAGATCAACTGAAAGACACTAAAAAGTGTAACTACGAAGAAAAAGCGTAGTAAACAACATTATAGCTTCAGTTTGTGCACGCTGCCGTGACGGCTTGGCTCGTGGCTGCAGTAACCTGAAGCACCAGTCGCGGCAGTCACGAGTTTCATTTCTTAATCTTGCCACTAGTTCCTTTAACCCTCCTTGCGACAGCAAGACACTCCAGTTTTTGAAGATGAAGCTTTTGAGATGAAAACCTTCGTGGTAAATGCAGCTAAATAAAAAGACGCATCTGTCCTGAACTAGAGGAAATTATCAGTAATGTGTCAGCCACATAGCTATAAAAGCTGGAAGAATTAAATCTTTATCTTCGAGCAGAATATTGCATGAGTCCAAACTTTTTCAACCCAAACCCACAGCACGTGCACACCTTATGGTAGTTAGTAGTTGTTTGACGAGCCCATGATGCTAAGGGCGCATTCAGAAAGCAAAGGCCGCGAATCTCGGTCCCTTTGGGGACTTGGTTCGGTTGGGGGCGGGGGTGGTCTTCCGGACCGAGATCGCGTTCACGTTGCACTATTGCCAAACGGGCCAAGAATGAGAATCTCAGGTGGCGCTGCTCTCGGATTCACCAAAGGGGAGGACAAGACGCACGTACAAGAGGGTTCTCACAACTTCTGTTCCCTCCACAAAATATTATTTTTGTACGAGGAGCTGGATATGCTTTCATCAGATCAAATATGGATTAAAGATTTTACTTCCTCGTAACTCCATGTCTGACCACGAGCCATCTTCATAAGTACTGCAGTCGTGTGTTTGTTGTCGTAGCGTTGTCCAACGTTTGACCCACAATGCCAATGCAATTTATAGTCCACTTCCTGTCTTTGGTTCACTTGAATCGGGCCGAGACCTGCATTTGCAGGCGGACCAAGCCCGGTTGTTTTTTACGGATCAGAGTCTGTTTGCACATTCACAACTCCTCTAACGAAGTGGACTTTCCGAGCAAACGGACTCTGATTTGAATCAGAAAAGCTTTGTGAATGCGCCCTAACAGATCGCCTTTAGCAAACAAATTCCAACCACTTGCTACCAGCTTGTTGACCTAGTTTTTCTAAATAAGGTTATAGCTAATCAAAAAATAAGTCAACTTGGTCCCAGACAGACCAGAGAAAGGTCTGCACATGGTGCAGAGCCCCCCAGTCCTCCAGGCCCAGGGGATCCCCTAGACAGCACCCCTGCGGGCAGACCAGACACAGCTCCCAGCATGGAGGGCCCCCATGAGGAAGCACTGGAGCTAAAAACTAAAACATTAAAAGAAAGTCAGAAAAGATAAAACCAGGCAATGGATGCCGTAATTATAGATCATTATAATATATATATATAAACTTTAACAATAAAACACAATTAAATAGTAGTAAAATGTACCAAGAAAATTGATAAAAGGATCATTCTAAAAGTAGAATAAATTAAAATCCTTAAAAGCATTAGACATTAAAAATAAAAAACAACAGAAAGAGTAAATTAAATCAGTTAAAAGCCAAATTGGTGAGTATGGAGTCTTGTTTTACAAATATCAACTATCTCTGCTATATACCATGTATATACAGTATAGAGGGAGAGAGAGGGGAGGGGTCTGGGAATGCTTATTCCTCCTAAAGGGGGACATTTAGTGTTGTTCTAAAAATGCTGACTCACCATTCTTTGAGGTGGACATGTGCAAATAGCTGATTTAAAAATGTTTAAGCTGTAACATTATGACATACTGTAACAGAAGAAGATCCCGCAAATAAGATGAGCTTTCAAACTAAAGACCAAAAACTTCCTTTGCCCTCCAGTAGCACAATACACTCTGATTTGGAAGACAATTAAATAAACAGTTGTTGAGAAAAGTAAAAGCAGAGATTCTTTAATCTATTACAGATGTGACCAAGTCCAGTGCTCAAGAGCCACAATCCTGCCACTTTTAGGCTACACTCACACTGCAGGTCTCGATGCTTAAAATCTGATCTTTTACCAAAATCTGATTTTTTTTCTAGCTGCAGTAAGTTGTTATGCTGTCAGCTCATCGTGCTTCTGTTACAGGCACGCAGGTGTGAGATTGTATCTCAGATGTGGGAACTTAATCTACTGTAACTTTTCACACAAGCTCATCCACACACTGCAAAAATGTACCCAAACAAGCACAAACACAGGCTTAAACTCTCAACACAAACAAAGCACATAGTCTATGATACAAACAGGCTTTGGCACACTGAATGAAGCTCACCAAAAACCCCTGGTTCTCTTTATAAAATTCAGTAACCGAGTTTGGAAAACATCTTTATCTAAATGCAGCATAATTTAACACTGAGTGTACAAAGTGGGTCTACTTCATAGTCTGCAAAACAATATGAGATAAACTGTTATTTGAGAAGTTTCTGGTAAATGACCTGTGTACAGAACAGTATGTTCATGCTGCTGTTTAACATACCAAATATTTTTTATTGAACCTGCCTTCTACAGCACAGCGCTGCCCTTGGGCAACAGAAAGTTTTGTTAAGGCCCATGCACAGTATTTGTGAACTTAAACGATGTCAACCAATCTGAGTGTTTCAAGATGTATCAAATATCAATCCAATAACCTGTGGGGATCTTCCATTAATATTTGTTATGACCCAGCTCTGGGAGCTGCAACAAAAGGGAAACGTGACAGATGGTAAAAAGGTGAATCACAAAGTTTATTGAAATGTTGACAGGAAAGGCACACGGTGGGTATGTAATCTGCAGAGCTGAGGGTCATGATGCTGCTCAAAGAAATAACAAACTCATCTGAAAAAGAAACCAGTTAGTCCAGTGACACAAAACAAAATGATACTCTTCTATTTACAAAAGGGAGCAGCACCATAAACTAAGACACATAGACTCACCACTTACAAAACAAAAGCCTAACTATCCCAGCTCTGGGCTAAAACTATCAAAAGCTATCTTAACAAAAAGCAAGCCAAAAGGGTTGTTAATCATAAAACTAAAGACTTTTGATAGTCAACTCAAAACTACTTAGTTAAAGCTAAGGGCTGGTTTATACTTGCTGTCGACGCACATGTCAGCATCAGCGTTCAGAGCATTTGTGTACATAGTTGCTGCAGCACGTGAGGAGTACGAGGCAGCCAAAACGTTTGATACTGGAGGTCTCCACTTGGAGGACAACGCAGCACCTTTACTGAAAGGCCAATCCGCACAGCATATTTCCTGTGCATTTCCGCAAACAACAGTTTACCTTAAACTGTTGCTAACTGTTACAGCACGAGTGTTTGTCACCGTGGAACAGGGAGGAAACATAATAAAGATGCTGGTAGTTGTGGACAAAGCCCGAGCAGCGCTTTTCAAAACAACTTGCCATTGTGTTTTCCTCTGATCTTGTGTTCACGCTTTGTACACATAAACATCTTTAGCGTTCAAGTCAATATTGCACCATGTGCATACGACACATTACCATGCATCAATGTGAGCGTACGAGTGTCAAAATGAACACTAGGAACGTGTGGCAGCCACGGACGTGGACGTGTCACCAACAGCAAGTATAAACTGGCCCTAAGGCCAGTAAAAACACGTACAAAGCTGTACAAACTGAAAGATCCTTAAAGTACCGATACAGAAATTAAACAAGGTTATAAAAAGTACAATCTTATACGAACTAAGAATACGATACCACCAGTTACTATTCCAGATGTCTCTGCTGCAAGCTGAGGCAGACTGTAGCAGGACAAACAGTTGCCTTCTGAATGAATGTTTTCCAGGGCCTCATATTTCCTGGGTAATGGAGGCTGGAAGGGTTAATCACTTTCGAGTAGGGGCAATGAGGGAGAAAACAGGAGACGGGGTTAATTATATGCGGCTGTAACACTCCTTCTCTAAAATTGCTGATGACTCATTTTAGACATTTTTTGCCATGTTTTATGGGCCAAAACGTTCTCCGTGATGATCTATGTAACAAAAACAGGCGTGGCTGTAGGTGTCATGAAGAGGGTATGCATGTGTTTTACTGTGTTGATTTTCTTGCATGTCGTATATAGTGTTTTCCCTTGTATACATCTCTGCCAGTCCTTTGTGGACAGCACTGATTCCCCTCCTCTGCCACGGACTCATGGAGTGGTAACAGGTGGGAATGATTAGGGAGAACCAAGACTGGGAGACAAGACTCAAAAGAGACTCAACAGTCACTTGGAGTGAGCTGCTGGTGTGCGTTCCTTCCCCAGTCCTGTTGGTTGGCAGGCATCTGATTTTAAAGAGTCCACCTTTCCTGGATCTATGAAGTTTGTGCATCTGCACGGCAGTGACTGATCCCAGCGTTTGGTAACCCGTGACTACAACCACCCACCATGTGTCCAACCGTTGCTGGGAGCCGGGGCGGCGCTTCATGTCCTCTGCTCCAGGCCTGTACTATCCTCAGCCCAGCTGACTGGTCTTGGTGTTGTTGTATGGCAAAGCTACTTGAAGTTAATGGTGTGTCATCGGCATTTTAAAGTTACAGATCCCTGCCCAAAGGAATTTTGTCAGAAAACAATGACACAACAACAAAGGCACACACACGACAAATTTAGAAACAAGACTGTTGCCACACTAGTTTAACACCGAGGTCTGAACAAAAGTTTGGCAAAACGAAAGCCAAGATCTGCCAAACAAACACTTAACAGAACAAGGACCCGTCAAACCTGGGTTTTGCTAAACAAAGGCCAAACACAGAACATGCACAAAAGGCCTGTCCAAAACAAAGTTTTTGGGGAATGAAGGGCTAACACAAAGGGCCTGTCAAAACCAGGTTCTGATGAACAAAGATCTGTTTCATACACAGCGAGGTTTTGGCTAAAGGCCTATTACAAAGCACAGAAACGAAGGCAAGCCAACCAGACCAAATGAAGCCCTGTCAAAACAGGGTTTTGCTAAACGAAGACCTATAACAAAGACCGGTTGGTAAACTAGGTTCTACATCTGCGAGAGGCAGCTAAACTCCTCCAGAAGAACAAGCTCTGGTTGAAATTAAATTAAGTCCAGTTATCTTAGAAGCTACACACCATTTATCAAAACATGACTCTTTCATGAGCAAATTCCAAAAATGTGTGTTAAGTAGGTTTGGCAGAAATTTTCTGTACGCTTCCAGAACAAGTTCGTAAGCTTGCACACAGACGCCGTAGGTGTATTTTGGCCGCAAGGGGCGTTCCCTACAGACCATGACGTCACAAAGTAACTATCAATAGACTGCTATAACGGTCCTTGGCCAGGTGTTCCTCAAAAATGACAGTAATTGTTAAAGGTTAAAAAAATAAATAAATCATATAACCTACATGTTACCCAAAATGGCAACTTGTTTTTTTTTTTTTTGTAGTCACTGGGCTCTCCCTATCCTGGGACGAAGTGATGACATATCTAAAGTGTGCCCTGCTTCTCACCTGACAGCAGCTGAGACAGGCAGTCCTAAATCAACAGATATAGCAGATGGATGGATGGATGGATGGATGGATGGATGGATGGAGATCAAATTTCATCACTTTTTGAAATGTAAATATAATTACGATTGATTCAATACATCAGGATTCAGGAACACATGAATGCACAAAGATATTAACTTTTAACTTGTTTAAGCCAATGAATAAATGTTCCTGGCGCTGTACCAGTGTGATGACAGCTGAGTTCAGACCCCTGTGTAGTAAACAGATTTTTTTCCCCCAATGTGACTCTGAGAAGCTTCAAGCATTAGGTTCAGTTTGACCTCATGTGCTTCTCTGGCTTCTTTTATGTCCTCATAGCGTGTTTCTACAACCAAACAGCAAATGTTACTTCAGGGCAAGTGGTGAAAATCCTGTTACCGAGGAGAGTATGAGAAAAACTGTCTCATTATCACTGAATATTACAAGAGATACCCATTATAAGATTTTCAGTGCTTATGCACACTTAGCAAATGTGAGTTTTTTGCAAGGGGATTTAGCAACTCAACCATACACACTTCCCTAAAGACTTTTTAGAGATTCTTTTTTTTTTTTCAACTATTTGAAACTTCTGCTTCAGTTACGGAAAGCACCATTTATGCCCCTGTATGTCCCTATTCCATTGTATTTCAGACACAAATACTGTACTCTCTGCTGTGCAGTTTTTCTTTTTAAAAACTAAGAGGATTTATTACAGATGAAGATTTTAAAACAAGCTTGTAAAATACTGCAGATAAAGTATAAAACTGATGTTTTCAAACTTTTTTAGCCTCTTAAATTTTACAAAAAGCAGTGAGTATATCTATCTATCTATCTATCTATCTATCTATCTATCTATCTATCTATCTATCTATCTTTATATATACATATATATATATATATATATATATATATATATATATATATATATACATAATACTCACAAAAAGTTAAGGATATTTGGCTTTTTGTATGATGTCAGAATGAATCTAAAATCCACTACGACCTTTCCAGGTGAACTGAATTAAACTTTCTCTAAACTTTCAAATGCACATGTTCATTGTTCAGTGGTTAAATATTTATTCTGCATCATTCTGTTATCCAAAAACCGAAAGTTGAATATCCCTAACTTTTTGTGAGCAGTGTATATACAGTATATGTACATGTATATATATATATATATATATATTGGGGGGGGGGGGTAGTACCAGCAACCCCCTTCGACCCTGAACTGGATAAGCGGTACAGAAAATGACTGACTGACTATATATATATATATTTATATATTAGGGCTGTAACGATACACCAACTCACAATTCGATTCGTATCACGATTTTTGACCCACAATTTCGATACACATAACGATTTTTTAATTTTTTTTCTAATTTAAAAAAAAATGTGTTTGTTTTTTTTTTTTACTTTAATTTTTTTAAGTATTTTATTTCAATGGCATTTATAACATTTAACTTATTGTAACAAATAGCCTGAACATAGCTGAAGACAATAATCAAAATGATTGAATTATTAACCAAGGATAAAACATTTCTCTTTTCTCTAATAGAATAATGCTTTTGAAAAATAAAAATAATTGAACTGTGCTGTTAATCAAAAATGAAGTTAAATAACAAATAAGTCCTTGGCAGCTTTTTACATCAAACCTGTTGTTTAAAAGCTAGAGTTCTTCAGGAACAGCATCATGTCCACATGTCGGGTGAGAGGCTGCTCTGCTCCCTGCAGAGGAGAATTTCAACGGGAAGATGTCGGGAGATGGTGGCGTTATGATGGCCGAGCATGAGCTGATGTTAACCCGAAAAAATGATGACATACCAGCGCGTCTCAGAGAGGAGGAAAGCATTCAGACCTCACTTTCCCGTTGGCTGGAACAACTTATTTTCAGTTGCATCGCTGGAAACTCCAACATGCTGAAAATCAGCTGTTCAAAGTTAAATCAAAGGGAAGGAGGTCTGGACGCTTTCACTGCTCCGCAGGGATCCGCCACTATTGGTCTTATTTGTTAAGGCTGGATCGAAGAATAATATATATTTTTTTATTATTATTGGTTTATTTCTTCACACATGCGGTGCGCACACGCGCGGTATCCTGTTGGTCGTTTTGTGGCTTTCACGGGGAGTCCCTACTGACACTGGTCCTCCTCTCCGCTCGGAAGATTGGGCGAGCTGTGTGAGGGACCGGCCGGGACTCCACACTGCAAGCTGGGGCTGGTCAGGACAGGACCGCCACTGATTAACCATCACAAGTCAGAGCAAATAAAAACGCCTAAACCAGCAGCGGAGCAGCGGGGGTTTCACCACCGTTCCGTGACGTATCCACCTCTCGGCTGTCCACGCGCTCGGTCCAGCTTGACGTCCTACGCACGTCTGGCCTGCCGAACACTAACAGGATCCCCCTCCTGTCTTTGTACTGGTCTCAGTGTCTGAAGACCTGCCATCGCTCCTCGACCACACACTCCCGAGCTGGATGCGCGCGAGTGTATAAGGTTTAGGTAACGATGGAAAACTGCAAAGTTTCATTTGACACTCACGAAAAAAACGTGACACTTTACCTGGTGCCTTTGAGACAGACGTGTTGTCTGGTTAGCAACTGAATGCTACAATAGCCTGTAGCCCGATGGGAAAAAGTCATATAGTTTCCTGTGATCTGAGTTTTAAAGCGTCTGAACTGGGCTTGGAGGGTGTCGCGATCCTGCATTCTCCCACCACGAGACAGGATCGAGGCTATGAGTGTCGCGATTTCGATTTGGGTATCGTTACAGCCCTATTATATATATATATATATATATATATATATATATATATATATATATATATATATATATATATAGATAGATAGATAGATAGATAGATGGATGGATGGATGGATGGATGGATGGATGGATGGATGGATGGATGGATGGATGGATAGATAGATATTAGGGCTGTCAAAAGATTAATCCTAAATTAATCCCATTGTCAAACAAGATATTTTTGTATTCTTTAGTGCTGCTATATGCAGAAAATAGAGTACCTTTTGTTTTACAGCTTCAAGGCTAAAACCAAGCTTGAAATCTGGGAGTAGTCCAGGATTCAGACCTAAATTTCAGCTTCACATTAAGACAGTTGTGAAATCAGCCTGTGAGGACCACATCAGCAGCATTCTGGACTAAATTGCTGACGTCTGAAGGACTTTAGAGAGACATGTAAGGACAGGGTTTCAGTAGTCTAGTCTACTTAAGATAAATGCAGAATTTATGGTGAGACACCTTTCAACCTAAATGGTCTAGAAGTGATCAAAGTAATGTGATTAATCAGGATCAATTTTTTTGACTACACAGTATATATATATATATATATATATATATATATATATATATATATATATATATATATATTATACAGTATATATGTGTATAGGCTGTCAGGCAATTAAAACTTTATCTTATTAATTACAGGATTTTTGATTAATTAATCTAATTAATCACATTTCAATCTCATATCTATCTATCTATCTATCTATCTATCTATCTATCTATCTATCTATCTATCTATCTATCTACCCCAAAAATTTGAATATCCTGAAAAAGTTCATATATTTCTGTAATTCAACTTAAAAGGTGCAATTTACATATTGTTTAGACAAATAATATGTATTTCGAGCTTTGTTTGTTTGGATGTTGCTGATTAGGACTTGCAGCTTAAGAAAACCTCAAATTCAAAAGCTCAAAAAATTTGAATACTATGAAAAGCTCCAGTATTATAGGCAGTATTGAGTGTTACAGTCTAATTAGATAAGTAATCCAAAACATCTGCATAAGTGCCCTGAGCCTTTAAAAAAGTCCCTGTCTTGGTTTAGAAGAATTCACAATCATGGGGAAGACTGCTGATCTGACAGTTGTGCAGGAAACCATCATTGACTCCCTGCACAAGGTGGAAAAAGTCACAAAAAGTGATGGCAAAAGAAGCTGGTTGTTCTCTGAGTGCTGTCTCAAAGCAGATTAATGGACAGTTAAGTGGAAGGGAAGAAGTGTGGAAGAAAACGGTGTACAAGCCGGAGGGCTGACAGCGGCCTGGAGAAGATGGTCAGGAAAGGGCCATTCAAAAGTGTGGAGGACTTCATAAGGAATGGACCTGTGAGCTTCATTAAGTCCAGCATAAACGCAGCTGTCTACGAGGACATTTTGGAGCACTTCATGCTTGCTTCAGCAGACCATCTGTATGAGGATGCAGACTTCATCTTTCAGCAAGACTTGGCACCTGCCCACACTGCCAAAACTACAAAATCTTGGTTCAACAACCATGGGATCACCATGCTTGATTGGGCCACAAACTCACCTGACATGAACCCTATCGTAAATCTGTTGGGTATTGCCAAGAGAAAGCTGAACGGGAAGAGACCAAACAATAAAGAAGAACTCAAGGCTGTGATTGAAACATGTTGGTCTTCCATAACACTTGAGATATGCCAGAAGTTGGTAGCATCCATGCCACGCCAGGTAGTCATTCAAGCAAAAGGGGCCCAAACCAAGAGTTAAGTACAGATGCAAGATTTTACTTTAGGAGGCCTGACTTTTTTGTATTTGAAGTCCTTTTTTAATTGATTTCATGCAATATTCAAATTTTTTAAGTTTTAGAATTTCAGGTTTTCTTAAGCTGCAACTCCTAATCAGCAACATCCAAACAAATAAAAGCTTGAAATATATTGGTTCACATATTATTGGTCTATACAATATGTAAATTCCATGTTTTAAGTTGAATTATAGAAATACATGAACTTTTTCAGGATATTCTAAGTTTTTGGATAGCACCTGTATATGTATACATATTTTTTTTTTAAAAAAAGGATGGGGGGTGATGAATAAAAAAAATTATTTAGATGTATTGAAAATAGAAATGGCTATGTGATTTTATAAGCCACTCAGACTGATCTGGCATCCCTCCACAGGATTATCAAACTGCGCACATTGACTCTCTCATTGCTGCTTCAGTATGTTTTGTCACAGTAAAGATTTCAAATATTTCTTCAACTATTGTAGAACGATGGGTATAGATCATTTTAGCTAAATTCCTCAAATCCACCCTTACATCAGCAGAGGTGCATATAATTTACAAGAGTTTTAGAAAACTTCACCAACTCTTCTATGTTCATGTATTGACCCCCACACACAGTGGAGTCAGTAGAGACATACTTGCATAAATGTTAATATGCACCAATGACAAAAAAAAAAAAAATAAATATGAAGGGGAACAATATAGACTTAAGCACACATATCTCAGCCAAGAGGATTTTAGACCTGTCATGATGCATATAAAACCCTACTGATGTACAGAGCGATGACGACTTCCATTATCCTTTATTATGCATGCCAACTGTCTCATCTCATTCAGACAGATCATCATTGTGTGTTTGGCTGTGCATGTTTTCATGCCTTCTTAAAAAGTGAAAAAAAAAACAAAGACACCAAAATGTTTTTACCCTCCTAAAATTCGGAAGCATAATTTATAAGAAACTGTTAAGTGCTCTTACATCAGTCACTTATTATTTATATTTAGTTAAAACTGCCTCCTGGGGGTTTGAGAACAGAAGACAAAATGCTTCTTTTCTCGTGCAGATTTGTACCAAAAAATGCACCAAATATGTAACCGACTCATTTAGAATATGACTTTTTCCTTTTGCATGAGTTGCATAGATTTTCAACCAGTGGTAGCTCTGTACGTCATCATCTCATTAGAAAGTCTCTGCCTAGAGGTGCTGTCTCATTCTACAACAGCTCCAAAAAGGTCATCAGTAAAAACAACATTACAAGTTATTTTACCACATGCCTGCAAGACAAACTATGAGTTTGTTTTTAAAGCCACACAACCCAGAAGGCCGATGAGTTATTCACTAATATAACCACAATTAGCACACTGTAGGTCAACCAGCCTAGCCTCATAAAAAGGTGCAGTGATTACTCACCGAGTCATGCCATGTGTTAGTAGAATACAGTTCTGTAAGTTTATGTGTTGTTTCATGCTATGTCATTTAAGAGAATGACTCCTTGCCCCTTACACTGAACGTACCCCAAACCATTAGCCTGCTATTCTAAAACTACCACAGCTAAAAATTTGTATTAATGACAAACAAAAAGTCCTTCGGTTGGCATGCTATTTGTACGGATTGCCATGAAATTATGTTGGGTCATCTAATGGCAGAATAAGCGGGTCCAAATCTGAGCAGGTGCATAATGTAATCTCTTTTTACTGTTTGTGGTTAATAGAAAATCATACTGTATGTGTTAGTAGCACTTTATAACTTAAAATCTGCCTTATTTTGTTAATTGTTTGTGTTTTCCACAACTGAAATCTAAGTAAAAAGGCTAAATTTATTATTACACATTTGTTCTGCAGATGCAACAGCTCTGTATTTATGAACAGGTAAAGGCTTAAATAAGATGCAAAAGCTAAATTATCATTAACCTGAATGTGGGGAATGCTCCCAGTCACACATACACAAATTAAAACGTGCTTACAGTTAATGCGCTGATGTCAACACTGAGCTGCGTATAAAAATAGCAGCAATCTGTTCACACAGATTTAAGTTTGTTATGTAAGAATCTGACCTCTTTCAGAGCCACAGCTTTCGTTTTAATCCACAGTATGTGTGCTTCCTATTTTTCCATGTAAAAAGTAAATTAGAAATTCAATCGCCTGGTGCTTAGCTAATGATTGTTTCTCTTTTTTGTTTTGCTAAATATTTCCTATATCAATATTTAAATATTTGATACAAACAAACTCTCAGACAATGAATTATTCCAGATAAAGATTGGCTGTTTAGTGAAATTGTATAAAACAAAACCTCTAAAAACAAAGTTATTCACTGAGTAATTCTGATTAATAGAAATGACCCCCCCCCCCCCCCCCCCCTTAATTTCACAGTCACTTTGGATGATGTGGTTCAAAAACGTAAACAAGGTTTCCTGCATTTATTTTGTTTTTGTTTTTTTAATTTATCCAAAGACCCTCAAATTTGTTAAAATTCTACACAATCACTCCAGTAAAGGTACGTTATTTCAACTTGATTTACAAACTAAAATGATGTAAGTTTACTGTAAGAAAGAAAAAAATTGTAGAAAGAATGCAGTAAACAAAAGTAAAGTATTAAACTGCATATTAGCCAGTTCAGAATTACAGAGGATTGACCCCAGCTGTCGTATTTGTGAACACACAAACCAATAAAATTATTAAATGAACACTCAACAGGAAAAGTAAATTGAAGTTATTGATTAAGGATCAGAATTAGAATTTTGCCAATTATTACAAAATAGATTCCATAGAAAAAAACTATAGAAACAATAGAAGTTTGACTCCCAAAAACAACAGGAACACACAAGATATTGTCTCTTTTGCTTGTTCTGAAACACATTCAGGCAGTACAACTTCACTGAAGTAACCATTCTTGATGCCTGCTATCATGACTTTGAGCTCACATGACTGAAATTTAGATTCATTTTAACTGGTTCTCTGTATGTGGAATGATAGTAAACCAGCGGGAGGCAGCTTTGACTGTGTGAACAGCTGTATGTTCTTGTGTCTTTGTGTCTGAATATGTGTGTTTGCCAAGTGTTTGCCAAGCCACTTCCTATCAGTCCAGCCACAAGCTTTCAAATAATTCCTTCCCTCACTTCTTACGTCTTAGATAAACCTCTAAAATAAACCTGATAAATAGTATTTCACAGTCATTTGTCAGATATTCTTAAGGTATTATTGGTTGTCTGCCCTGGTTAGAAGCTTCTGTTAAACAAAAGGGAAGAAAGAATGTGTTACCTACTGCCGGCTGTGTATGAAGGAAAAGATGAGTTGTATTGCAGCGTGTCCCGTCCTACACTCTGACTTGGCGTGAATGCATCCAGAGACGGAGAGGAGCAGCACATCAGAAGAGGGAGAGAACTAACTCCATCTGAGAGACAGAGGGAGATAGTGGGGTGTTCGCTGAGAGGGAGAAACGTTGCTCCCAGTTAAAGCCAGAGCGTGCACTGTGAGATCGTGTGTGACAGATCCCACTGTGAGAGTAATTCTGTGAAAACGTATGTGTTTGAGGGGGGGGAGGGTAGTGATTACGTTTCGGATATGTACATGGATAAAATTTGTACTTTGCATGAGCCCCAGGATACATGTGGAAAAAGAGCTGAGGTTGTTTATACAGTAACCTCACAGACAGACAGACAGACTCTCTCTGCATCCACTTTCATAGCTGAGATGGAAAAATTGGCAGGTAGGAAACTGCTCCGCACAGAAAACAGGGGTTGCAAGCGAAATATTTACAGAAACAGTGGTAACACTTTTGTAGATACATGAATACTTTGATAAGAGTATGAACAGTAATTCAATTTATGTACTCAAAAGTAAAAAAATTGAGGTTCTGATATATACTTTAAGAGCAAAAGAAACCCTTTGAATTTAAACTTTATCAGCTATTTCAATTCAAAGTCAAATGAACTTCAAATTGTGTGATTCAATCTGATTTATAGTTTTCTGACCTAATTTGTCAGAAATCATTCAAAATAACTGTCCTAAGCAGTTGTCTTAAATGAGGACACTGGTGAGGAATAACTTGCCCCCATCACTGGCTCATCTAGTCATAGATGAGCTGCATTCACTGAACTTCCAAGTATGAAGTCAGAACTCTGAATCCCAACCTTTTGAAGTGCCCCACGATGACAGTATGATAGACGTTGACAATACAAGAAAAGAGGCATAGCTGCCTCCGAGGTTCTTTTTTTTTTTTGGGGGGGGGGGGGGGATTTTATTTCATTATCAAGAGCAATTTTTCACCTGTAGTATTACAAAAGAAAATGTGTGATTATGTTCCAACAATATTTTGTATTATTAGATAATGAATATGTTTACCTGGTAATTTAGAGAATTACAGAGACTGTGAAGGAATCCGTTTGGAAAGCTGGAGTGTATTAATTTGACCTTAAGGCAAAACATCTGATTCTGGTGGAGTCATTGTATCAGTCAGAGATCCAGTCCTACATATTTTTTATCTTTTCATTTCCCACCTGGTTTAGTTTCTCCTGCAAGTGTTTATTCTCTCTTTCTGGCTTTCTCCTCATCTCCCCTGATATTTTATGATGTTGACCAACCTAAAACTAAACCAAAGCAAGCCAAGATAGAGCTTTACAAGATAGTATGACTACCTCACCATGCAGCCTGATATAATATTATTCACATTATCAGTTAGATTGAAGATATTTAATTATTTTAGATGGAACCTGAATGGACAAAACTAAATTCACTTAATAAAAACATATTTGCAATTTGAAATTAAACTAAAATGTCCCTTTAAATTAATTAAATTTAAATAATTTGATGTAATTTATTTCCATGTTTTTCAACATTTCTTTCTATCTGCTGCAGTGTCTTGGGTTTGTCTGAAAAGTTCTGAGGGTAGTGCTGCAAGTGTTAAATATTAAAAGCTAAAAATTAGCTCACTTAAAGCTCAATGATGTATGTTTAGTTAAATTTGATCTATCGCTTAATTTTTACTTTTCAATTTTTTACCTTCATGTTAAAACAGTACAGCTTTGACACCATGATCATGTTGCTGGGGTCGATCAAACAGCTTGTGTTTGCAGGAATACTAAAAGACTCGATGCATTGCTTGTGATGAGGAGAGAGGTTACACAGAGAACCCAGAGCTGTCGCGCTGCTTGCTATCATGACTGAGTCACAGCAAGTGACAAAACACATGCTGAATGTGCTTCTTGGGAAACTGGGGGATTCTCAAGGGCAACAGAGAGTGGACGTGTATCAGCTCAGCCATGACTGTTATAATCAACCTTTCCCATTACACATGTAATTGTGTGAAACCGTGTGCGTAACAGCTTGCAACTCTATTAAAATGAGACCTCAACTTTGTTGTTCTCCATACAAACACATGAGAAATTAAAGTGTTACAGCAAAGACTCAGCCCATGTACAGTGTGTGTGTATTTTTGTGTGTGCACATTCAGATATAAATAGAATGCATCAGAGTGCATGAGAAGGAGAAAGTTTGAGAACACATCTGCTTGGGTGAATTGTGTGTAAACAATATGGCCAAACATCTGCCTTAAAAACTATTCTCTTCTAGTCATGTCAGGATCCTTGCAAATATATATATATATATATATATATATATATATATATATATATATATGTATGTATATATGTGTGTGGGTGTGGGTGTGCGGGTGTGTGTGTATGTATATAACCTTTAATTTATTTAAAGTGTGTGTAAGAGTTACTGTGACAACAAAATTTCTGTTTTGTTTTTTTATTTAATCAATTTGATATCAATTTAATACTTAAAATGGAGACGGTTTTCCAAATGGCTTCATGAAACGTCATGCTTTGCTCAAATACCACAGGATTACAGTACTAGAAAACTGTTTACAATTTGTTTGCAAATTGCAGCTATTTAGCCACGCCTTTCATTCTCAGAATCTGTCTTCCCTCAAATTCGATGACGCTGCATTGTGACACCATGCAAATATAAATCTAGAGCACAAATTCTACTCAACTAGTTCTGAAGCGCACCAGTAAAAGCCATGTAATTCCTGCTTCGTATTTAAGCTCCATAAACTGTCAGTTTCAGTTTCAGTCTGTATTTTAATGGTTGAGAACAGGGCTACTCACTTCCCACATGGGCCACAGTCCTGCAGGTTTTCAATGATTCCCTGCGCTCACACACCTGATTCAGATTGTGCAGAACTTCACAGGCTGTTCATCTAAGTCTGGTGTGTTGGAGCAGGGAAACACTGAAGACTTGCAGGACTGCAGCCTCACAGGGCTGGATTTATTTGCCCTGGTTTAGAGGACTGTATGGGCAACATTTTTCCCTATTTTTACACATTAGTGTGCTTATTCTTTACTTCATTTGATAACTAAATTGCAATTTCCAACTTCCCATTGGGATTAGGCAAGGAAAAAAGACAAAGAAACTTGGATACGTTCATAACACTGCCTTCTTCCTAAAGGCAGTATTATTAAAAATATATTCAATCCTGTGTGTTGGAATGAGACTGAGTTGTGACCACAAATTAGTAACACATGGCCAAAGATTACTCAGATGTGGAAGAAAATGAGTTAAGTTGTGCCCATGCGATAATTAAATCATGGCCACATGTTACTAATGAGTCGACAGTTTGCCCTACAGTTTGTCTACATATTGTTTTGTTTTAAACCGTGTGCCTTGAGCTACCAAATCAAGTGTTGCCTGAGATCACGGACTATCTTGTTCTTTACTGTTTTGAGGGTTTTAAGTAGGGCGTATGTCTCCCTTGGGTTAACTGAGTTGGCTGACTGTTACTAGTCTTTTTGTACCAATAAAACGGTGCAGCTGACTGTAGTCAACATCGTCCTCTGTTTCTGTTGTTGTTTTGTTGCAAAGTAATCAATACATCATCATAAGTCATTCCAGGATTAAAATAAGATTAATTAAATAAAGATTACCAATGCTGCATGCATGCTACAATTCCCTCACATGACCACAAGGAAATGATCTGACTCCCACATGTTAGTAATCCGTGGCCATGGCTTACAGTAGTAATGCAAAGCCCCAGATTAATATATACTCTATCAGTGCCACCAGATGGGCTCTGTAAGCTCAAATTTAAAGAAACATTTCAATTAATTTGAAACATTGAATCATATGTGACTTCCATTTTCCTCCTCTACCACTGCTACAGGAGAGAAATCTCTATATAAAGTTGAGTGTCCTTTCTGTAACCTCCCCCACTTACTGTGTTCACATTAACTCTGTTTGTCATCACCAGTAAAATCAAAGTAATACACTTCTATACTTCTATCATGTTTACTTACCTTCAACTGTTTTTCCTCCCTTACTGTAATTTTTTACCACATGTTTTCCCCATGTTGCATTCTCACTTTCAGTAAAGTCATTGCTTTCCGATAATTGGGGACGTGTACATTGCTGCAGGGCTTGTGGTATTTGAGACAAATATGCTATTCAGAGCCCTAAAATGTGCACAGCTGAATAGCCTCCCAAAATCTGAGTCTGCTGCCAGTATGGACAGGAGTTAAAACAGAGGGCGCATATATATGTATGTCACAAACATACATCCATTGTCTTTATGTGCAGTAAATGATCACTGTGTGACAATGTGGTTGCGTGTGTGTTTTGTGTCAGGGAAAGTGATGGCTTATAAAGTTATATAATACTCTTTGGTTTTAGAAAATGTCTCTGTAATCCGATGCACATGAATACAAGGCACAAATTGATGCACTGCAGGAACGTGAATTCATTAATTAGTGGAACATACTGTAGGACACACACCTCCATGGCTTGACACACATCTGGGGGGGCTGTGGGTTGTTTGTGTTTGCACCACACAGTGATGCTGCCATCATGCACTAGAAGGAGTTAATGAGGGGGGCGGGGCTCTTGCTTTTTCTCAGTTTCCGCAGAAAGTCGAGTTGCTGTTGGGCTTTCTTGGGCAGGGCCGTGGTGTTGGTGTCTCAGGACAGATCTTGGGAGATGTGGACACCCAGGAACTTGGTGCTGCTCACCCGCTCCACCTCAGCACTGTTGATGATCAGTGGAGCATGCTGGACAGGCTCTCTCCTGAAGTCTACCATGATCTCCTTCGTCCTCTACATGTTCAGATGGAGATGGTTGTCCTTGCACCACGAGGGTCAGGCGGCTCACCTCACTCCTGGAGTTTGTCTTATCGTTGTTGATGATGAGACCCACCACGGTTGTGTCGTCTGCGAACTTAATGAAGAGACTGGAGCTGAATGTTGGAGTGCAGTCGTGGGTCAGCAGAGTGAAGAGGAGGGGGCTCAGCACGCATCCTTGGGGGGCCCCCGTGTTTAGCCTGATGGTGCTGGAGGTGTTGCTGCCGACCCGAACTGCCTGTGTTCTCTCTGTCAGGGAGTCCAGCAGCCATTGCAGTGGGAGGTGTTGAGTCCCAGCTGGACCAGTTTGACGATGAGCTGCTGGGGGATGATGGTGTTGAATGCTGAGCTGAAGTGGATGAACAGCATTCTGACATGAGAGTCTTTGGTCTCTAGGGGGGTGAGGGTTGAGTGGAGGGAGGTGGAGATGGCATCATCGGTTGAGCGGTTGGACCGATATGCAAACTGGTAGGAGTCAGAGTGGGGACGGGGGGGGACGGGGGGGGGGACGGAGGGGGGGCAGACCTGATGTGGTGCATGACTAGCCGCTCGAAGCACTTCATGATGATGGGGGTGAGTGTGACGGGGCGGTAGTCGTTGTGGCAGGTGGGGGACGAAATGTGAAGTTTCTTCCTCGATTAGATGGACTTCAAAGAGGCAACACAAAAACAGTCTCATATATGTAAAAATGTCTCAAAACACAGACTATTCATGTTTTAATTATAACTTCTTGTTCTTTCTCTGGACATGGACAAAATAGTTTTAGACGTTCTGTCTCATTCACAGGCAGGAAGTTCTTGGAGGTTCTTGACAGAAAGTTTTTCTATGCTTGATTTCTTGTATGTGTCACACTGGAACCATGGTGTTACAGAACGTATCTTTAGATGCCCTAAGTGTCTGGCTCAAGGACAAAAGGTTTTTGTTTTTCATATTTAAGCCTCTATCTGAACTGCAGACAATGGAGCCCAGACCTTTGGGTCAGGTCACTGTGAAGCTGTGTAGACTGAGACTTCAAGTATTTCTGCCTTGGCTTTTGTTTAAGCTTGACTTTTGAGCCAGTCATTTCCAATTCTTTTCTCTTTTTATTAACCTTACCTCGCCAGAGTGACATCTGCCACATACATTTGCAAGGCTCTCACTTAAAAGTTGAATATGTAACATTTTTAATTAAAAGCTATATCAAAACAAAAATAACACCTCCACGAGTCATTTGGAGGCTTGCAGAATGAAAGTACAGCATTTTTTTTAAAGAATTAAATTTAGCATGAAAATAAATATAAAATAAATTTTAACGGCATTATGTTTACATCTACAAGCCAATACACGCTGCCTTTGCGGGTTGCCAAATACGATCTCTGTGTGGCAACAGTATGTGGGGCAGAGTAAACAGTGGAGTCAGCAAATCAAGCAGCTGCTTTATAGCCTTGGAGATATTATCTGTCTCTGAAGACACCTGAGTGACCTGAGAATAGCAGAAACTGGAGTAAATTTAGGTGAAGACTACACTAGATGGACCCACAAACGTTTTCCACAGCATCAAAACGGGGAAATGGCGACTTTCCTCCTGGATCGGTAAGCTAGCTGACGGTATCACTTGCTGACGTGGCTAACGTTAGCTGTCAGCTATAAACTCCTCTGCATTACTTGCTGGACATGATGCAGGCTGCTGGTCACTGTCGTATGGGCAGCAAGCCTGGCAACCCAGTGGCTGGTGTTGTTCTTCTGTCATTGCAATTACTGTACAACCTAGACACACATGATGTCGCTGTTCTGTCCATATTCCATATTCAACCTTTAAAGCATATAAAGTTTTTCAGGTCATATACCTGCATGAATAAAGATTTATTGTGAGATCACGCTGAGATAAAGGATATGTTTACATTTCATATTTGAATGCTGAACTCGCTAAATATTTTGAGGGCTGGGTATTTGGGTCTCCATCTGTGATCGCTTTTACAGAAAAAAAATGTAATGGAAAAATGTGTGTGTGTGTGTTTTGGGGGGTGGGGGGAGAGCAGAAGAAAAAGAACTGAAAGGGTGAATAAACAGCCTCGCTGCCGCCAGCTGTTCCTTTTCTTTATGAAACATCTGTCAAAAATGGAAACAGAGAGAGCGACATTATGGGAGCAGAAGAAAGGGAAAAAAACAGATGAGATAGAGAGAAACAGATGTACAGTAAGAGCACAAAGGGTGAAGACAGAATGACAGAAAAGATTTCATGAACACTATTTTACCATATCTTTAGTAGTCTTAATATTTTTGTGTATTTTTGTGGTCTGCAGGTTGAAAAATCAGTTCTTTAGAAAAATGAATATCAACAATATAAATAAAACTGATTGGAAATGCATCCATGACTTTATGAGATACACAGTCTGAACCAAAACGGTTGATTAATCCATTTTTATCTAGATTGTTAACATGGCTAAAAGCTGATCTGAATTCTTTCTACATCTACAGTAAAATCCCATGTGACAGATCATGACCCATGACAAATACATTTATTCCACTTCAGCAAAACTGGACCAAAAGTCCTCAAGCTTCAACAAAACCGATGAGTTCATTAAAATAAAACAAAAGGGGGGAAGAAAAGCATAGCAGGAATTTAAAGTTGCCCTATTATGCTCATTTCTGGTCAATCTGTTTTAATATGTGACTCCACAAGGGCAAAAAGACAACTTGTTCAGTTTTACTTATAGTTTGTGGCTCAGGATCTGAAACACACTTATTGATTGTTAGCGTCGTGAGAACATCCTGATCTCGCAAGCTTCAGGTTTCACTTTCAGATCAGTCGGGCTACTTTCTGTTATAGAGAATTTGGAGCAGTTCACCAAACGAACGCCCAGTCAGTATTGGCTTTGAGGCGGGTTGAGGTGTGACGCAACGAGAAGCGACAGTTCAGTTTAAACAACATGGCGGCTCCAGCGGATGAAACTAGCGTCATCGTGGTTATCGCTTGAGTTTTATCTGAATTACAGAGTATTTCTTCACTAAAAGAAGAGCAAAACACTGCTCTGGAGGCTTTTCTCAAAGGAAAAGATGTTTTTGATCGTGTTTTCGTCTTCGTTGCTTCGTTGATCTGATTGGTTGATTTGGCCCGTCTATCACCAACATAGGTGGTGATAGACGGGTAACCAGTATTTTCGCCCCTTCCCAAAACTACTCTAACGGATGATTCCCAGATGGATATGTGGGAGCAAATCCATCCGGCGGAGTCAGGTTAATTGATTGTAGGGACAGACTCAAAAGACACCAGACATTTTTACTGCGGCGGCTTTGATGACGTCACTATTATGCAACACCACAACAAGTAAATGTCTGTAAATCACCACAAAAAAGCCACATTTCGAGCTCACGGGGGGGGTCCGACTAATGTTTCATAACAAAACATTGGTGAAATGAAGGAGTTTGTGGCAGATAATGCCTTATTTAGAGGCTGCGCGCGTTTGCCCCATCACTTCCATTATATCGGACACACGCTGATCTCGAGTGGATCTACATATCTTCTGAAGGAATTCAAGTTACACCAAAACTGTCTGGGTGAATAAATGAACGTATTTCATGCTAGAAAATAGGTCCAGATTGAAAAGAAACGAACTTTCCCTTTAATCCTTATCTGTTGTTTTGGTTTGGTTTTTTGGTGCAGCAGTACAGATGCGGGCATTAAAAAGTTCCTCCTTTTTCTGCCAGAAGTGGTGCAGTATTAGTGCACCATTACAGCACTATCACTGACTGAACGATTTGTCCCGTAAATACGTCATCACATATGGTGTCCAAACTTGGTGTGTGGAAACGTACTTGTTCCTGGCATTCATTTAGGCTCTGAAATTGTTTCCCCTGGGCACACAGGTGTTTCTCTGTGCAATTGAATTAGCAGACAAGTCGCTGGTAAGTGGCTGGCAGTTGGCTGAAAGGGGAACTTTTTCATGCCCAGATCTGTAGTTAGCGGTCCATTAGCTATATTTGTTTATAGTGAGCGATGCACAGGGAGGTCATGTGGGGGACAGAGACGACACAAAAAGGCATCGATTCGTTCTTTCTATAAGTTGCGAATTACCAACCCCTGCCTTTCGGTGCGAATGGCAGGGGTTGGTCAAAGTTTTAAAGAACTGCAGCTCTCACAGAGATCTGACTTTTTTCTTCCTTTTTATGAATACATGAAGTACTGAAGACTGTCAGGATGGAAGGACCATTCCACCCAGTAGAACAAAAAGTGTTTCTGAGCAGGATTACCAACTCTGGCTTTAAGGACCACTTGTACTACAACTTAGTATTGAAAAATATTACAGTTTAATATATGAAGATACACATATCTTATAAGGAAGGTTATTAGGAAAGGAGAGCATGGGGCTTTTTATTCCGATACGATTTTTAAGGTCTAAAAGTTACGTTGTGTGTCTTTAAGAAATTTAGTTTGAGTGAAAGTAAAAACTTGATTCAGATTAGAGAGAGGGGTTTTTAAGTTGATTTGACTAAAAATAATAATAATAATAATAAAAATAATCACCAAACCAAAATAATTAAGTTAGATCAATGTAAAGAAGTATTTAATATCAACCACAGCCCAGATACTCTTCTTTTGCTATGAAGAAATATTATCAGAAAATAAATTGAAAATGTATTTTAACATTCTTTTTACGTGAAATGAAATGGCATTTTCTTTTAAAAATGGGAACTGTGTCTTTTTACAGTTACAGGCTTTTCATGTTAATTCATGTGAGACTTGTAAATTCACAGCCTATTTCCATAATTTTATTGTTATTATTCCGTATTTTTAAAAAATGGGGGGAAAAATGTAAAATATCACAGAACAACTGTTTCGTAGTACAGGTACTCTAAGCTGAGGACCACATTCAGCCATGATAACGTATAGACTCACAAAGTGGTGGGGAAAAAAACTGCCTTGCTTTTGGTAGTCAAAAAAGTTAATTATATTAGATATGTTCAGAGTTTTGATCACACCTAAAATAAAAAGAAAATTATTCTCTGCAGTGGAAATATACAGATCTGAGCATCTGAAGACATGTCTTCCTTCTTCTAAAAACTGCTTTCACTTTGCTTATTCAATGAGAAGTGGTTTCATAAATAAATCCTTTACATAATTTTCAATATATAAAATATTAAGCATTATCCTGTAATGCAAACACATATGTGTGCACACAGTACACACTGCAGAAAGATAAAAAAAACAAAAAAACTTTACACATTTAATCAGTCATTCTCACCAAACAGTACATTTTGGCTTCACATTATGATAAAAATCTTTTTCTTTCTTTTTTTTTTTTTTACCACAAGCTTTTTCTTAGCAGCCCACTTTCTATTCTAACGCATGCACTCAGATGTAAAGCCTGCCAAGTGCATTACATGTCTACAAAGTAATCACCTGAGGAGGAAAGTCACCACTTCCCTTAGTATGAATTATAAAACGTTAAGTTGTGTCATTTGTAAATGCATGCTTATATCCTGGGATTTTCCTTTAGGTGGATGAGGGTGCATGTAACAAAGACCACAGCTGGATTTACTGATTACACACAGGTGAAAGCACACAATTCCAGCTATGAGCACTTGTAATTGACAGTCTGTGAGAAAACTGCTTCGTTCCTAGTGATTTCCCATTTAAGTTTCTAAAATACTAATTTGCCAGATAGTTTAAAAGTCCTTCATGGCCTATACCGTAAATACACTATGTATTAGTCTATTGTAACATGGATATTATTTAAAGGTTGGATATGGAATATGGACAGAACAGCAACCTCAAGTGTGTCTAGGTTCAGTTGCAACATCAGAAAAACAACTCCAGCCGCTGGGTTGCCAGGCTCGCTGCCAATACCAGCAGGGACCCGCAGCCTGCAGCATGTCCAACAAGTACAGTGTTGCAGAGGAGTTTTATAACCGACAGCTAACATTAGCCACGTTAGCAAGCAAGTTAGCTTACCAATCCAGGATAAAAGTCGCCATTTCTGCATTTTAATGCTGTGGAAAATGTTCATGTGGGTCCATTTAATGTAGACTTCACCTAAATTTACTCGAGTTTTTGCTCCTCTCAGGTCATTCCTCTTCTGAGCCAGATGACGCAGCTGCTTGACTTGCCGATTCCACCATTTTCCCCAGAGCCAGCCTAGCTGTGCAGAACATACTGTTGCCACAGGGATTGTATCTGGCAACCCACATTGGCACACTCCTATTGCACGAAACTAAGATAAGGGATTAAGCCAGGATTTGTTGGTTATCCTGGATCAACTTATCCGTGATCCGGTTGCACTAAAGTGGGATAGGGACAAGTGGTATATGTTATGGTGTAAGTTACCATGGAGATTTATTCTGTGGAGCTAGCCTGGTCAGGAGCAGGCTAAGTTCATCATTATTTACAGACATTTACTTGTTATGGTGTCGCATAATAGTGACGTCATCAAGACCACCGCAGTTAAAAAGTCTGTAAACACGGATGAATCACCACCAAATAGCCGCTTTGATCTCACAGGGGGGTCCAACTAAAGTTTCGTAATAAAAGCCTGCTACGCGCGGTTGCCCCATCAATGCCATTTTATCGCGCAGATGCTGATCTCGAGTGGATCTCAGTATCTTCCGACAGAATTCAAGTTACACCAAAACTGTCTGGGTGAGTAAATGAACATATTTCATCCTAGAAAATAGGTCCAGATTGAAAAAAACGAAGTTCCCCTTTAATACTAAAGATATATATCACTAGTTCTGCACGTTAGATCTGTCTCCGTCTGACCGGAGCGGTACAGAAACAGTGATGATGATGATGATGATGATGAAGGCCTGATTGCAAACCCGAGTCCGCAGCTGAACATGCACGCACAACGGGAAGAATTATAAACTGGAATCATCACAAACATCAGATTCCCTCAGAGATAAAAGAGAAGAACATGATAAGAAACGTTTATTGGAAACTTCGTGTTTCTTCGTGGTGGCTGAAAGCCGTTATTACCTCCTGAGGAGGAGACGGAGCTGCAGGGAGATTTTCTGTTAGTTCGGTTGGCACATTCCTGCAGAAATGAAATCATCCACAAGTTTTTCAGTGGGGAGGACAAAAAGATTGCTATATAATATATAATATATTTTCTCCAGGTTCTACAGGGAACTCAGTGCAGCACATGCGCGTGCTTCTGTTAACAGAAGTCTTATAATCTTTTTAATCTTTACAGTATCTTTGTAGTCTCCTTTACAACTCAGTTCTGTAGGTTCACTCTCCTGTCCTCATCCTGCCTGCTCACAAATAACCTCCCCTTCTGTCTCCTTAATACAGCAGCACATGTAAAAGTCGTCATTATTCATGTAATAATGCTCAGTATTAAGCTACATAACAACCACAAAGTAGGCTGTATTATTAAGTCCTAAGATTCAACTCACTCTTTTCTTGGGACCTAAATAGTGCCTAATGTCTGTCTTCCTCTTGCTCATGTTGGTTCTGTAAATGAAATCTAAGTATGGTTTAATGGAGTAGAAATTAATTTAAATGACTACAACTACAATTAATCAGTTTTCAGTAAGCATGGATGTATATCACATATATGTACAACAACCTAAATAGATTAAACTCCTGCCTGAGTGAAAATAACTGTAAGGGGTTATTTCTAAAGCTAACATCAAAAAGGCAAAAGCCTTTGATATTAAATTTTTATATTTATATTTAATAAATATATATTTAATGAATATTTGATATTAATTTAATATTTAAATTTAATATTATATATTAAGACACTGATATTTAAATTATGTAATAGTTTAATAGGATGCCTTATGCCAACACACAAATAAACAATCAAATAACACAACGAACACGCAAAAATCTGAATTATATTTCTCTTGTAAATTCAACATAGTGTTTTAAATTTGAAATATTTCCCTTAATGTATACAGCTAAAGTAATATTAAAGGGACTTGAGGCAAGATTAAGAAATTAAACTCGTGACTGGTTACCTGCGCTTCAGGTAACTTTAGCCACAAGCCAAGCTGTCACGGGAGCGTGCACAAACTAAAGCTATAATGTTGTTTACTAACCTTTTTCTTCGTACTTACACTTTTTAGTGTCTTTCATTTGATCTGGATCGTTTGCTGATGGCAGAAGAATCCATAAGTATCGCTTACAGTGTTTGAATTTACCGCGACCATCTTCTTCCTGTATCAAAACTGCGGATGTAGGTCATTTGACATCTGCAGGGCAGCACGGGAAATTCGGACACCGAATTGCAGCGCATTTTTGCAGCACACAGCTTGTTCAAGGCAACAGAGAGAAACATGGGTGGAAACATTCTTTTTGCTATTTAGCGCTTCGTCACCCATTAGTATTTAAAAAAATGGACACGCATGTTTGTTTGTTTTTTTAATTCCTGTCTCTAGTCCCTTTAATGTAATCATACACTGTTTTAAAAAATGAAGTATAAAGCTGCAATTGCAGCATTGTTTGGTCCAGAAACACATCAAATGTAAACTTTGATCCGCGCAGCCCTGAATATTTATGAAAATCGGAACATGAGTGAATAAAGCAAAGCAAGAATATCCAGGGCAGGACAATCTACACTGTATGAGGCTAAACTACTATTTAGAGTCCTAGCAGGTGGATCCATCTCCTCTTCTCTTGCAGCATCGGCACATGTATGAATTAAATTATTATCATTTAAATGTATTTAATTAAACCCTAAGCCCCTGTATGAAGTGTGCACTTGACAGAAGTGCACATTTAGGGTTGGAGTGTGCAGGTTGCAAGTGCAGCAGAAAGGCAGATTTGGGACAGTGGTTCCTCCATTTTGCACCACAACGTCATTTCATGTCATTGCTTCCAAACTCAGCATCATTTCTGTTCCTGGTGAAGAGACGTCATTTTCAGACCTAAACTGAGTAAAGTTCATTTTATCTGTTCTTGTAAAATATATGTTTTGAAATCCACACAAGTTTAATTATTAAATAAATGAATTACTGAACTAATTTGCGTAAGGTTGCTGTAGAATATCACCAGTACAGGATTAACTAACTGTTACATTCTAAACTAAATGTATAATAATTATTAAATTGGCTGCTTTGTGACTGTTATTGTTAGCATAGAATGTCCATAAATGTCCACATGTCCATAAAAACATCTGTCAGGTAAACAGGTCTCTCTTGTTAAAGACGCTGCGTCTCAATGGGATTTACCGATGTAAATAAAGTTTAAATAAAAATTAAATATAGCTACTTTTATCAGTAAACTGATACCTTTCATTATTCAAATGCTTTGAATTTTAATATTCAAAGTATATTTCGAAGTAACATGGCAAACTTCAGTAATTATTTCACCTACAGCATAGTAAAAGATTAAATATTCCAATATTCACATCTGAAATGGCTTTTGTTTTTACCACAGGCAGGATCTCATTCACCAAACAGCAATGTTCCGCCTTTATAGAGTAGCACCTAGCTACAGCCAGACCCACTACAAACCAAGCCCCTTACAAACCACACCCACCGTTGGCGTGAGTGGAACCTAACCCTAACCCTTCCCCTAACCCTAACGACCACCAGCCCACATCAGTACAAACTACGCTCATTTTCACTGCAAACCACGCCCAGTTTCATGACGCGCCTCTGTGTCTGTGGCTGCAGCTGGGTATACTTGCACACTTGCCCAAAATAGGTTTTACCTGGCTTGATCAATCCGTGTCTACTTATCCTGGCTTGCGGCTTGAGCAACCAATTAAGCCTGGATGGAAAATGTTGTGGATTGAATAAACCCATAAATTTAAAATCCTGGATTATGGAGTCCTAGTTTCGTGCCATAGACCCCTATATTGGTTTGTAGATGTAAACTTTGCGCCATTGTCAAACCTGTTAAAATCTATTTTATATCAATTTTCAGGCTAAACATAATTTTTAAGGAAATCCTGTACTTTTATTCTGCACAACTCCAAATGACTCGTGGAGATTTTTTTTTTTTTTTTTAAATCATGGCTTTTACTAAAAATGTTCCATATTCAGCCTTTAACATAATACATGTAAGGAGTTCTAAAAAGAAATGACAAGTGAAGCTGCCATATACTTGCTCAGAGATTATAATAGCCACACTGACATGACTAATAATATCCATCCATCCACTTCTAAGCCCACTTATTCCAGTGCAGGGTTGAGGGCGATGCTGTACAGCATAATACTGCATTATCAATGTTGTGTATCTTACCAAAAGGCACGTCACATTTGATTGATATTATTCAGTGTTTTGGTGTGATTATATGTGTTAACATCTATATAAATAGAAATTGTATGTGATTTATGATGATATATGATCAAATATGACAAGAAATAAAATAAGCATGTACTGTATATGAACTTAGCACAAGAAGTAAGGACATTTTTGTTTGATTACCTTAACAACAAAATGTAACTGGTAAGTATTGTGCATTTATTAAATAAACAACACAACTTTCATATAGAACCCATTATGAAAGAGGACTGACAGAAAAGGTGTTAATAGTTCTGAAATTGTATGTCAAGCAAGAATGAAAAAGCACTTTTTTGTCTCAGCACTGAACGCATTTCTACAATATCCAAACTTTTACAGAAAGGAAAATATAGCAATGAACCAACTATTCCCCAAAAATGGTTTCTCCAAATTTTACCATCTATCAAGCGGTCTTTTTGTGTAAAAAAAAAAAAGTGCAGTCTGTCTATCAACCTGCTTTTCCACCATGTAATTAACTTATTGTACCACTCGTACTGATCACAGAACTTTTATTACTGCATGTTTGCTATATTAAGTGTGTCATGACTTTAATGTCATCATCTCTTCTCACTGAGAGAAGCACTAACTTTGTAAAAGAGTCTATGCATTATCAACTAAAGTCACCTCATGCATAGAAAAACTCCTTTGACTTTTGTTTTTCTTGAATAACTGCAGTAGTTACACCAAAAGATTTCTTTAACAAACAATCACAATGCAGCTGGCTGATAGCTTGCAATGATAAAGCCAGACGAGTACATTTGTATTGTGCATTTTCCGCACAAAGTCTATCATCCATGCAGATTAGCATTTATCAGTGCTGTTCAGGTCCTTCATACATTACAGTATTCTATCAAGACAACAATATTTTGGGGTGTGAAAATTATAAAACAAGTCTGGAAGCTGGAAGGATACTTAACTTCTGTGTTTCTGCTATCTGTCTACATTCCTGGAGAAGGTGTGTTCACAACCATGAGAGAAAATATGACAGGTAAATTTAGCAATTTGTAACTCATACTGTATCTGATTGAAGAACCAAAGATATTTAAAAATGAATAATATTGAAAAATTGGTATTTCCCTCAGAAAATACATGCAAGACTTCCCAAGACTTTCCAGACAGATAATTATACAGTTTTCAGCTACTATGGCTGTGTATGGATATATTTACTGAAATACATCTGCTAAACCAAAACCTGGCAGTTCCCCAAAGCATATGGCTTCTTACTGCATGCAGGTTGAAACATAAGACTGTAGCAAACACACTTTTCAGGCTAAGTGAAAAAAGGACTGCTTGTGTGTGATCAGATTTGCCATTTGTGTCAAGCAGATATACCCCTGAAGTACCCAATAAACACTTAGCAGATGGTAATCTGGCCCAAAACTCTGTCACATACATTTCGATTGATGCTACTTAATTAAGATCAGTCTGCCTTTCACCCTGATGGGGGAAAAAAGTAGAAAAGAAAGGCACCAAGTCATCAAGATAAGGTCAGTCCTGGACAATGTGATGCTCAAGGACTCAGTGTCAAATACATGAGGAGCAAAATGATGGACAACCATATCTAAGATGATTAACATAAAAGAAAAAAACTAAAAAAAAAATTAATGTATGCCTAAAGTGATCTTTAAAAATACATAGGTCTCTGAGTGCCTTTATTTTTGTATATTTAATGATACAGTTGAGCACAACATCCATCATCAGCTCTAGTGTGACCCCAGACCATCTCAACTGCAAAAGTCCCAGCACACGTTTTCCTTAACTTTTTTCTCCAATGGCTTGAAACAGCAGCAACGTTACAGTGTTGACTGCGGAGGGCTCAGAGACAGTTAGTGCAGGGTGATTAAGGACCACACATTGAGCACATCTGATTAACTATCTGAGAGCAGATGGTTATCAGATGAGGCTTTCCATCAAACTCCTTCAACCAGACAGGGTTCAGATCTAGAGCAGAGAAGAGGGGTGACAATCAGAAAATAAAAGTGGAATATCCATCACCTCATTGACCAAAGAATAGGACACTTAGCTGCTTTATAGAAGGAAACATTAAGATAAAGATAAATGTCCACTCTAATTCAGAGTGAAATTGTGTTGAGGTTTTAAAAAGAAAGCTATATCTCTTGTCATGACTGTAGTTTAGAAAGGCTTTACACAAAGCAGATGGTAACTTTTTTTTTTTTTTTTTGCTTTGCTTTTATTTGGAAATTTTCCATCAAATCTGAACAGCTGGACCGGATACACCTAAAATAGACACCTCATCTGCAGGACTATTTTAGATGCTATAAGTGATCATTTTCTCTCTGTCTGTCTTTACTTTTGTCAGACTGATGCATGAGATCTTAAACAGTTCAGAGAATGACCGATGGGATTTTTTTATTTTCATTTTTTTCTCTCCTAAGGTAAACCAGCAGGTGGCATCATTAAACACTTAAACTAGCAACTCACTGGCAGGCAGAGTTAGACAGCAGGGATGCAATTGTGATAAATCTACACTTCTTAAGCAGATGTCAACAGGAGTCTGTTTGTGGCTGTTACACCAGAATACTCTCAAAATCTGTATTTTCACATCTGTCATATTTTCTAAGTAAAATTCTAACCTACAGGCAGTGCAAAGGGCTGACATTATCATTGTAAGGTGAACTTTGTGTGTGTCCCTCATTCACATACAAATATTTCAGGGCCAGATCTACAGAGAGGGGAGGGGGGGGGGGGGGGGGGGGGGGGTTAAAAGCCTTATGACATATTTGGTATACAGTATGTGGAGTACAACACCAGCTGTGCAAACTGCTTTATTGTTTTATTATGTGCAGACTATCACGTTATACATTTTTTAAAGTCCAGCTCTTTTATCTAAAAAAATGACCATGTCTTTTTGCTGTTGATAGGATTGTGAAACCTTCTGGATCGAAAATTCATTCCAATCAAGACCAATTAGATCAGCTGAGGTTTTTACATGATGCAATTTTATTCTGATTAGACTTTCAACCGGATCAAAAGCGCTTCATAAAAACACAGATAATGCCACACTGCCTAGACCTCTTGCCCCAACTTTGCTACCCCATGTAAAATGTTCTAGATCCGCCACTAAAATGTTCATGATTAATATTGTTTATCTTAGCGGAAGAGGATGGATGGATGATATTATCGATTTTTATTGTTTTTACTCTTGTAGGAAAAAACTGTGAAACTATGGAGAGTATTTTGTTTCTTTATCATTTAATCAAATAAAATAGATCTGAAACCAAAATAGAGATTTGAGAGCAAAAAAAAAAAAAGTGGCAATCAAAAAAAATTTATTTGAGATCAAAACAAAACAGGTTGCAATTGAAAAATACAAATATGAAACAGAATATTTCTTCAACTTTAATTAAAAATAATGTTTGAAATTAAAAACAACTGTTTTACTTATGAATCAGTCCTTTTTTATTTCAAGTTTTTAAAAAATTTGTTTGCAAATCCTAAAGTTTTGCTTGCGAAGTCAAGTGCACTTGATGGGCGGGGCCTACGCTGGTGGATGAGAGACGTGTTTCTATTGGTTGGTGTGACCTGGCTCCAGCCTTCCACATTACCCTCTTTTCTCATGCGTGCTGTGCTGCTTGGAGTTAAGTTGTTAGCCTGTAGCTCTGCAACATTTCCCATAAATAATGAATTGCGCTAAACATCGTTGGCTACAGCTGCTGTACATTCACATCATCACCACAATGAATTATAACGCTCGGCTGCTGCAAACACTGATTATCAGCGACATGGCCGTCTCTGCTGGTCACGGTCTGAGCTCAGTAGCCACTGAGTGAGAAACATGTACAACGTAGGCTGTGATTACACATATGGTCATAATATCTGTAACGTAATATCACGGAGTGATCGGACTGTAGCCTATGTGAGAGCCTGGGAGTGGTAGTGGGCTGTATGAGACTGCGACCCTACCCCTAGACAGGGGTGTGATTGAGAAGCGGTGTGGCAGGTACTCGGACGCTGAGAGCATCAAGCGGGCAGGAGGGGCAGATCCTGGTCGGTGCGGAGCGGAGTCCGTCGTGGGGCCACGAGAGGACATCCAGCAGGACGATGTCCAGCAGGACGAGTAAACAGCGACAGAGAGGAGGTCACTGACCAGACGAACCGTTGTGGACGAGAGCGCAGGACAATCCTCCTCTCTGTTTATGAAATATATGGTCGTGGTGCTGCTTTGCTTGGTTTTAATGTTCTTTTTATTTGCTGGGGCGTGCGATCGTAAAATTTAAGGCGGTTCTGCCTGACCAGCCCGCTCAGCTTTCACCGGCCTGTTGAGACATGGTCGTGCGACACCGGCGGTAAGAGAGAGACACCCTGTCGGAGTGGTGCGTTTGAGGACCATCTCTCTTCAGTTAGGAACTTTCTTTTAGGTCAACCTGGGAACATTAACCGCTCAATATGGTGATAGCGCATCCCGTTCTCACTACAGCTGTTCCAGTGTCAACAAACACACGTGGCAAATAATTTTCCACACTGACGCATTTCTAACCAGCCAGCATTCCTGGTTTATACAGGAGCAGCTGCGTCAGACGTTCCAACTACTGAATCGTGCTTTTGACATCTGAAATGTAGGCGATAGAAAAGCAACGCGAATTTCAGCACTGTTAGCCCAAAATTTTACACCCCCCATTATAATTAATAGATGCCGTTATAACAGGTCTAATATATTTCATTTATGTTATGTTTGAAGCGTCAGGATCTGCCCCTCCTGCCCGCTTGATGCTCTCAGCGTCCGAGTACCTGCCACACCGCTTCTCAATCACACCCCCGTCTAGGGATCGGGTCGCAATCTCATACAGCCCACTACCACTCCAAGGCTCTCACATAGGCTACAGTCCGATCACTCCGTGATTACGATACAGATATTATGACCGTATGTGTAATCACAGCCTACGTTGTACATGTTTCCCTATAAATCACTCACTCAGTGGCTACTGAGCTCAGACCGTGACCAGCAGAGACGGCCATGTCGCTGATAATCAGTGTTTGCAGCAGCCGAGCGTTATAATTCATTGTGGTGATGATGTGAATGTACAGCAGGCTGTAGCCAACGATATTTAGCGCAATTCATTATTTATGGGAAACGTTGCAGAGCTACAGGCTAACAACTTAGCTCCAAGCAGCACAGCACGCATGAGAAAAGAGGGTAATGTGGAAGGCTGGAGCCAGGTCACACCAACCAATAGAAACACGTCTCTCATCCACCAGCGTAAGCCCCGCCCATCAAGTGCACTTGACTTCGCGAGCAAAACTTTAGGATTTGCAACCAAATTTTTTAAAAACTTGAAATAAAAAAGGACTGATTCATAAGTAAAACAGTTGTTTTTAATTTCAAACATTATTTTTAATTAAAGTTGAAGAAATATTCTGTTTCATATTTGTATTTTTCAATTGCAACCTGTTTTGTTTTGATCACAAATAAATTTTTTTTGGTTGCCACTTACTTTTTTTTGCTCTCAAATCTCTTTTTTGGTTTCAGATCTATTTTATTTGATTAAGCGATAAAGAAACAAAATACTCTCCATATGAAACATATTTTCCATTATGAACAGAAGTTGGTTAAAGTAAAAGACAAAGAAAGAAAGAAAGAAAGAAAGAAAGAAAGAAAGAAAGAAAGAAAGAAAGAAAGAAAGAAAGAAAGAAAGAAAGAAGAAATAGATATGATGAAAGTGGATACATTTAATCAGACCGATTAGGTACAGCCAGAACAAATCCAACGTTAAAACTTTTCACTCTTCTTTGACTTAAAAGCTTTTGTTGTCACTTTCAAATCTCCACACATACAACACGTGCAACCTAAACTGATCTCACATTGCTACGTATATATGGAAAGATCAGCATTATAAAAAGAAAAAGAGGAAAATATGGGAATATTTGAAAACCCGTCAATTAGATTTTCTTAACTTGTTTACGAAGAGGATTTGGCTACAATTCCTTCATGCTAATGTTTAAGTCTAAGAAGTTCCTGGAAATGTATCTTTAGTAAGTTACTGCAAAATGTACAAAATACATCCACAACAGTTACCAGTAAGTCATTCCTGCTAAAGGCATCCACACTATACTTATTATAAAAGTTTACAAACATTTACTCATATTTGGACAATTTCCTGTATTAACTGAAGTAAGAAAAATATAAAAATCATGGATCAGATCAAATTTATGCAACTGTATAAGGCTCTGCCAGTTTTAGTGACCACAAACAGTAGACATATCAACTTGGCTTGCCAGGTACATTTGTAGAAAACATCTTTAAATTGATGTTGATATGCACAAGTATAAAACATGCCCCCCAGGCAAATAGTACAATAAGAACTATGAGCCCAGTGTGCCCATGGATGTCCACGTGCACACCACAGCCTCATTCTTGTTCCTCATGAAAAAAAAACCCATAGAAAAGCTGCAGCCAGACTAGCACTTAGTTTCTGTCCAGTACATATCAGATGTTTGCTCTAGTGAGTTCAGAATTGACAGTTGGCAGAAAGAAAGAGCAGTCCTGTAATGACTCAGCTGTTTGAACAGATTATTTTTCCATGGTTGCATATTTTATTGTCAAGGAGCTACTGTGCAGACTGCGTCTGAGTCATTTGTGTACACGTGCACTGTCAAAAATTGTGTGTCTTAGATGTAAATTTGTTCTTGACAAATGCACAAACCTCCCATATGCTCCAGTGAATCAGTATGTGTAGCTGCCTGTCCCCCGCAAGAAGAGCTGATAAAATGACCCTGTCAGATCAGCATAGTGCACACTATGTGCACATTAAAAACTCATCCAATATAATATTCTGATCTTATATTTATCTTGAGTCCTTTCTGTAATATCATAACAAAATGCTGGATTTATCTTAGTTTTAAATCAATAGCTGTTTGCATCAATATGAATAGAATTAAGTGGACTGGATGAACGGATGCTGAAAAAATAGAAGGTGGTGCTACTAAAGTGGAAATACTACAAGGGAAACATGCACAAGAGAGCAGCAACATATTAAATTTGTTGAGTTTGTTTTTTCACTATGAATATCATAAAATACTTGAATAATTCTTAAAGACTTTAATTTCTTGTGTAATCAAGTAATGATAAGTTTCAAGTTGAAATATCTTGCCTCAAAGTTTTCAATTTTGTGTTTTTCTGTTGTCTTACCTGTGCTGACATCAGTGATAACTCCATTATCCCTGGATCAACGGTTTCCAGCTTAAGTATGAGCAAAAAACACGTCTGAAAAAGAACACTGACAGCAAAGAAAGGCGAAGAGGAAGAGTGATAAAGAGTACAAGGAAGCTCTTTAAAGCTGCTCTGCAGTGCTTCTCTGAGTGTTCTTGTAGTTGTGATTCATAATGACACCATGAATGCTTTTCATGCTTCATGGAAGACTTTATTCACTCACCATGTCCTTCTCTCTCTTTCTCTCTCTCTCTCTCTCTCTCTCTCTCTCTCTCTCTCTCTCTCTCATCTCCCTTATATGGATGTGTGTGTAGAGGTGAAATCAAATGTTAAGCATGCCAGAAAACTGCAAAATTATTGATGCAAGTGGTTTTGGTGTGGAAGTACATTTCACACTGCCAGCCTCATGAATCCCTCTTACCCTCTATAGATGCATCACATAAACCAAAACCCAGCCTTTGTACTAAACTTCTCAATTTGGTCAGCATGCATGATATGTTATTTTGAATTGATCACTGATAACGTGGTCATAAATTGATAAGCAATTTTAATATGTGCTGTTAAACAGAAATAATCCAATATTAGCCACTGTGTTTTTGAGCTTATTAATTTTAACCCTTGGGGCACCTTTAAAAAGAACCGACACTCTTTCACTTAAGGTATCGAAAAAGTACCCTTCATTAAAGTGTCTTTAAAATGGCATATACAGATTTTTTTTTTTTACTTTTTTCAAATCAGATATTTTGAACAACTTCATATCTAATCATACATGTAAAATGTATCATAATATTATAAAAAAAATATATATGTTTTTATGGCCTTTTTGCTTAAAAAAACACCATTTTATTTAAATGAGAACAACATAAATCATACATTTTTTCAAAAGAAGGTTCAAACTGAAACTTTTCACGTCAGGTTATAACAGTCTTGATTAGGCCAAGAATATATAGGAACATTGATTTTGAGGCATTATTACTTTCAGAGCTATGAGCATTTATTGGAAAAACCGACACTCTTTCACCTAAGGTACAGAAACGGCACCATTTGTAAAACTGTAGTAAATTGCCATATATTAAAACTTTTTTTTTCCACTTTTTCACATCAGATCCTTTGAACAACTTCAGACCTAACCAAAAATGTGAAGTTTTTCATTATCTTTATATATTTTGATGTTTTAATGCCCTTTTTTTTTCATAAACTCCCATTTTTAAAATGACAAAAAACACTAAATAGGCCATATTTACAAAAATAAGGTGTAAATTGGAATATTTTCTACGAAGATATTACAGCTTTGAGAAGATCAGTAATTGGTAAGAAAATTAATTTTAAGGTATTATTGCTTTTAGAGCTATGAGCATTTATTGGAAAAACTGACACTCTTTCACCTAAGGTACAGAAACGGCATCCTTTGTAAAACTGTAGTAAAATGCCATACATTAAAACTTTTTTTTTTTTTTCACTTTTTAACATCAGATCCTTTGAACAACTTCAGACCTAACCATAAATGTGAAGTTTTTCTTTTTTTTTTTTTTTAGATATTTTGATGTTTTTATGCTCTTTTTTGTCATGAAATCCCTTTTTTTCATAAGAAAAAAACACTAAATAGGCCATATTTATAAAAAATAAGGTGTAAATTGGAATATTTTCTATAAGGATATTACAGCCTTGAGAATGTCAGTAATTGGTGAGAAAATTGATTTTGAGGCATTATTGCTTTTAGAGCTATAATAGTTTATTGGAAAAACCGACACTCTTTCACCTAAGGTACCAAAACGGTACCCTTTGTAAAACTGTAGTAAAATGCCATATATTGAAACTTTTTTTTTTTTCACTTTTCACATCAGATCCTTTGAACAACTTCAGACCTAACAATAAATGTGAAGTTTTTATTATTTTTTTTAGATTCTTTGATGTTTTTTATGCTCTTTTTTGTCATAAACTCCCATTTTTTTAATGAGAAAAAAACACTAATAGGCCATATTTACAAAAACAAGGTGTAAATTGAAATGTTCTCTATGCGGATATAACAGCCTTGAGAATGTCAGTGATTGGTAAGAAAATTGATTTTGAGGCATTATTACTTTCAGAGCTACGAGCATTTACTGGAAAAACTGACACTCTTTCAACTGCAACACTACAGCACGAGCTTCCTCCTAATTCACTGTTACTTCATGTTGTCTGCTGAAGAAAGGACCAGCCAGAAGAGGCTGAAATCTATTCTCACAAACTTCAAACGTGCACCTGTAAAAACATGCTAAACATGCATCCAATAAGAGAGGAGGTTTTTTTGATCAAGAGAAAACATAAACAAAATTTATTTTGGTTATGTTTGAATTTCACACACTCGTTCTCACACACACATGCACATGCACACAAAATATATTCTCCACGATATTCTTATGACTCTTTTATGTGTGTCCCACCACATCGAGACCACTTGTAAGGTTTTCAGTATTTTTATTGCCATGCATTTTGCAAAGTAAGAATAACTGGCCTCCATTGAAATTTTATGTAGTAAAGCTTTGCTGACCCTGGTGGCTTGAGGGGGTCATCTGACCTAAAACCTGCTTTCCCTTCACTTTGAAGGCAGAAGCTTAGATTTATTGAGAATTTAGGGGAAAACCAAAGATCTATCAGGATAACAAAATATGTGGTTATAACAGGAGTCAGTGGGACCATATTTGGCCTTTTATTATTGATATTTTACACACACACTCACACACACGCGCGCACACACGTGATATTCTCCACCATATTAATACGGCTGTTTTATGTGTCTCCCAACACATCGAGAACACTTGTAAGGTTTTCAATATTTTTATTGCCATGCATTTAGCAAAGTATGAATAACTGGCCTCCATTGAAACTACATGTAATAAAGCTCTGCTGACCCTGGTAGCTTGAGGGGGGTCATCTGATCTAAAACTTGTTTTCCCTGCATTTTAAAGGCAGAAGGTTAGATTTATGGGGAATTTATGGGAAAACCACTGATATATCAGGATAACAGTACTTCCAAACTATGTGGTCATAATGATAGTCAATGAAACTCTATGTGCCTTTTTGTTGTTCAAATTTTACACACACATACACCCAAAATATATTCTCAACCACATTCACACCACTCTTTTATGTGTGTCTCAACACATTAAGACCATTTGTGTGGTTTTCAGCATTTTTACTGCCGTGCATTTTGCAAGGTTAAGAATAACTGCCTCCATTGAAACTGTATGTCATAAAGCTCTGCTGACCCTGGTGGGTTGAGGGGGTCATCTGACCTAAAACCTATTTTACCTGTATTTTTAAGGCAAAGGTTTAGATTCATTGGATGTTTATGGGAAAACCACTATCATATGTCAGAATAACAGTATATCCAAAATATGTGGCTATAATGGGAGTCAATGGGACTGATTCGGTCCTTAGGTGAGAGAGTGTCGGTAAAGTTTATATCTGCTGTTCTATGCGTCTTCTACTAAAAGTGATAATGGAATTAGAGACATGAAAATAAAAGAAAATTCATACAACTAGCTTTCAAACTGATTGAGATATTGAGAGTTTTTAAAAAAAACGGACAAAGCAGAAGGTACCGATTTGGTCCCCTAAGGTGCCCCAAGGGTTAATAACTAAAACTGAATGGCTGAAGATTTAATGTATTCCAGTGCTCCAGAGCTACAAGTCAAAATCTATTTATCCATTTATTAGAAATTAACAAGTACTGTATATTCATATATAGAATATATATTGATTTCCTCTAATGAGTATAAACTGAAGGTTTGTTTTTGACAGAGGCTGTTTTATCATTTTCATTTTACCCTTTGGTTATTGTTTTCCATAATGTCTAACAGTGAAATGAAGTAGCAACAAAAAATCCCCTACTGTGAAATACTTAGAGCCCTGCTGTCAGAGGAAGAAAAAAACAGGTGAAGAGGATGAGTGCTTGGTAACAAAGTAAATCAGGCGCGATCCTCTGATGTGCCTTTAGTCGATAAAGTAAGCGCTTCAAATAGGCCAGTGCAGACCTGACATTCAGATTCTTGGCATTAGTTTTGTGTCTGAAGTTCAAGCTGAGATCCAGACTTTGGACAGTGGGATGCAAATTTCTCTTGTCCACTTATTTCCAAAGAAGTATGGATCATTCCTTCCCAAAATTGTTTTTAGTTACCTATGATTTTAACAAATCAAAGTCCAAACTGATTTTGATTTGACTAATTACAACATGAGGATTTTTTTTTAATGATTTTTCTGCAAACCACCTTTATAAAATGATCTTTAAAAAAAAAAAAAAAAAAAAAAAAAAAGCAGCAGACACAGCTGGGTAACATCATACTTTCAATATTTTATACTTGATACATAAAACTGTAGTCCTTTTTATATTTAGAGCAATACAGACACTTAAATCACGATGGCTGTTTTTATGACTGAGCGGCAGCAAACATGTCTTGTCAGGGAGATACTTAACCTACATTACCCATCTGGCTCTCACTGCGAATTTGTATGTAGTGGGTGAGGGGCGCATTATTATGGTGTGTAAACTGCACATCTTTGGAAGTCCATCATTGTTTTCATTTATGTAGACGGGGTAGCAATTAAATCTCACCATTACATGAGAGTAGCACGGTGTGCCTTGAAAGATATACAAATTCTCAGCATTGCATCCATGAGGTTGATATTTGTTCTCCTCAAACACAGAGAAAAATGCAACATAAGTAAAAGAAAAATAATGATAAAATAAACACATAAAAAGAAAATGCTTTTTATTTTAAAGACAACACAATCCAGTTTTGCGTGTTATACTTTGCTCTCTGGTTATTTACAGTATTTCAATTATAAAGGATCCCTGTCCCTGAGCTGTTTCATGCACCATAGCTGTGGTTCAGGCTTTTCTTCTTTTACTTTACAACATGTGATGTAACGCCTGTCTAATGATGAGTTCTACATGCATTAAATAAAGAACAACCAGCTGCCTACTAAGACACTTTTTGCATCCTCGGGCATTCCTAGCATCATGCATGTACATGCATGGCAAGACCATTTCAGAGCAATACATAGCTCTTCTTTTTAGGACAGTCCATTTGTTTCCTTAAAGCTAGAACACTCAGCTAGAAGAGAGAGACACAATAAACAAAACCTTGCGTTTCTATTCATTTGTGCCATCATACCTAAATGTTTGTGCCTGCCTATGTGTTTATTATGCACTACAAGCAGTACATATATGTGTGTGTATATATATATACATATACATACATATAGGGTCCATTTGCCAGAAGTGGTTGGATTATAACTTCAGGAGCAGAAAAAAAAAACTCAACTTTGTGTGTGAACTTCACTCCTGACAACTTCATGAATCTCGGGCAGTAAAGTGTTTTTTTCTCGGGGATTACTTCTGAAACCTGACACAGTTTCTATGATAAAAACGTGCATGGACAGACAACAGCACCGGTGAGTGAAACACATCTCTTAGCTTAATGCTAACTGTTAGCCTATGATTTGTTCGCTAATTTACTTACTTGTCAGGGGTCTCTGTGGTACTTCTGTGGTACTGCGTGCACTTCAAACTCCATGTCAGACTGGCTTGAGCGCATACAGCTCCATAACAGGTTGCTTCATTTTATCCCGTCAATCGGAGTCCGATTATCCATCAATGTTTACAAATAAATCAAATCAAATCAAACTTTATTTATAAAGCGCTTTTCCTGCCAAAGGCAACCCAAAGTGCTTTTCAAGAAAATAAAAACAAACACATTTTTAAAATAAAAACAGCCCTTCACACACCCAAGCACAAAACACAGCACACAAAACTATAAACATTTGCACACACACAAACACACACACACACACCCCACACCCACCCACACTAAGACTAATAAACATCTGGCTTGACCTACTGTGAGGAAGCGATATCTTGGGGATCCGTTCACTCTAGGAGCCAGACACGGTCCTAGAGGGCCGTATAAATAAACATCCATGTAAGCTGCCGGTGCCGGTGCTACAAATAATTCTGTGACCCTTCAGAATCAGTGTCTCTTCCAGGGCGACGTCATGAAATGGGCGTAAAACATGTTGCAATTGGTCGAGAGCTCAGCGGTTCAGTACAGTCCTTTGGTACAGCCAGCCATCTTACTTCCGTGTTGGAAATTAGACGCATAGAAAAACTAATATTTAACACCAAATTAGTTTCTATATTAGCGATGGAAACATATTTAGCTTATAAATGCCTGTATTTGAATTTTGGAACATTTGAAAAGCATGATACAGCTCCTTTAATGGACAGTTAAGTGGAAGGAAGAAGTGTGGAAGAAAACAGTGTACAAGCCGGGAGGGTTCATCGCAGCCTGGAGAAGATGGTCAGTGTTAAGTTTCCCAGTCTGTGATGACATGGGGATCCATGTCAGCTGCTGGTGTTGGTCCTCTGTGCTTCATCAAGTCCAGCATAAATGCAGCCGTCTACCAGGACACTTTGGAGCACTTCATGCTTGCTTCAGTGGACCAGCTGTATGGGGATGCAGACTTCATCTTGCAGCAGGACTTGGCACCTGGCCACACTGCCAAAAATACAAAATCCTGGTTCAACAACCATGGGATCACCATGCTTGATTGGCCCGCAAACTCACCTGACCTGAACCCCATCGAAAATCTGTGGGGCATTGTCAAGAGAAAGCTGAACAGGAAGAGACCAAACAATAAAGAGCTCAAGGCTGTGATTGAAGCATGTTCATCTTCCATAACACCTGAGATATGCCAGAAACTGCTGCATCCATGCCACGCCGGGTTAAGGCAGTCATTCATGCAAAAGGGCCCAAACCAAGTATTAAGTACAGATACAAGATTTTATTTTAGGTGGCCTGACTTTTTTTGCATTTAAAATTCTTTTCTAATTGATTTCATGCAATATTCTAATTTTTTTAATTTCAGAATTTGAGGTTTTCTTAAAAGCTGAAAGTCCTAATGAGCAACATCCAAACAAATAAAAGCTTGAAATATATTGATTCACACATTATTTGTCTAACCAATATGCAAATTGCACCTTTTAAGTTGAATTACAGAAATACAAGAACTTTTTCAGGATATTCAAATTTTTTGGGTAGTACCTGTGTATGTATATCTATCTATCTATCTATCTATCTATCTATCTATCTATCTATCTATCTATCTATCTATCTATCTATCTATCTATCTATCTATATATATATATATATATATATATATATATATATATATATATATATATATATATATATATATATATATATATATAAGTAGATCGATAGATAGATGTCCTCTACAAAAATCAAGAGTGACATAACCAGTGCTGAAGTAAAAAGCAAAGATGATTATAAAACCAAAGTGATGAACTGAAGGAGACAGTCGCTGAGTAGAATCACAGACTCTGTGATTTCTCCAGCCAAACTACTTGTTTGGTATCGTTGCTGCCTCAACAGAAGCTGTGGTGTCTGTCAAAGAAATTTGCACTGCCACCCAGTCATATTATGCCTCTGGCAGATAAAGACCCAGATCAGGACTGCAAGAGGGGAAACAAACAAAATGACAGAGGGGATAAATTAGAATAAACAGTGGCAGTAAAAACAAAAAATGAGCCATAATAGCAGGCCTACTTCTGCTTCATCCACTCCTGTTTCTTCTAAAAGATATAAGTATTTCAGTACGATTAAAATATATGTTTATTATATTGTAAAATCATTTCCTTTGTCAGAATGCTAATTATTAATCCCTCTGTGTGTTTTTCTTACTGGTATTTTACATTTCTTGAAATAATGAATACAGCTCATTTGTTGGGATCTGTGGTTTTCCTGGTATGTTCCAGCAGCAGTCCACCAGAGGTCCTCCAGGAGTGCAGCTGCACACCTGCATTCCATTTACCCTTGACAAGAGGAGGATAAGAGGAGAAAGCTGCCAGTCCTTCAGTGCCTGAGTGTTAGCCCTCTGTGGTAACTTCAAGCCCCTCAGAGTTTCTCTGCAATCCTTTGTGCTGACAACCTGTATGATTCTCCTTCTGTTTACTTCTTTAAAGACCACCTGGATTTATTCCTCCAAGACTCTCCAGCTCCAAACCACCACCTTCACACATCTGAGAATTGTGGATGTCATCTACCACATCTACGACTCCCGTTCCATCTAGCCTCAAACTCAGCAAACCTGTCTGCCCTCCAATGATCTACCCACTGTCTAGAATTCTCTAGAACCACTTTGGATCCCATTCACCACCTCCCACGCTGACCTGATTGCTCTCACAGTAAGCTTTCGCCCTTCAGCATCTTCCAATATCACTTCTTGATGTCACCATCTCATCCCCTTCTTCCAGTGATCCAATTTCCCGGCCTCTCCAGAACCCACCTCGGACTATAACCACTTACCATAATAAACATCTTAAATTCTTATTGTCTCCTGAGAGTGTTGCATGTGGGTCAGGCAGTAATCTAAAACCATGACATTTCACATTTCTCAGAAAATTAGTGCATACCTAATCAACCAGCAAACTGCCCTGCAGTAAGAAGCTGAAGGCCTGGTAGTGAATTAAGTCAGTGAATCTTATCTTCCTTCATTGTCTTGTGTGAGGCATTTGTCTTTTAAGTTAGAACAAAACTAATCACGTTTAGCCATCAAAACTTAATTAGGCTTTGGTGTCAAACTGGTTGAGATTTAGGGCAACAAGTGCTTGTTTGGGATGTAGTTTGACATTTTAAAAACAGCCTTTCGGAACCCTGCAAACTCCTCACAAAGAGTTATGAGTGTTACGTCCCAAATCAGCTAAGAGACGGGGACGTGCAAAAGAAAATCCCATGACAAGATTGTAAGTGGAAGGATAAGTAAATTTGTCACAGAAGGTGTTAAACAAATTGCATAGAACTAAGCTTGCTGGGATTAGCAGTGCTGCTCAAACAAAAGACAACCCAGTATAAATATTAGCTGTACAAATCAAGATCAGCCAGACCAATGTATCAAACAGAACAAAAACTGGCCTGCTAAAGGTACAGCAGAAATAAGCAGCACCCAAAAACTACAAACCTACGGTACTATGTACAGAAAAACCTATGTACTCTCTGCTGGCCCAGCTCCAAACTACCAAAATTACTGATGCGGTTTATGTCTAAGGTACAAGTGTTAGGTTAATTCATTATAAACCCTGAAGGAATGAGACAGACCAGAAAGAGTCAACACCAAGTTAGAGTTTTTACTTGCAAGGGGAGACAGTCTCATACCATCTCCGAGGTTTTTCTGTGCCTTGAAGCTTTTTATTCACACAGGTCATGTTAGACAAAACAACTCCTTGTAAGGAAACAGGTTGACAGATACAGTAGCAGAAGATAGTAGTACTTCTCCGTAGCAGTAATTTTCCATTGAGAGCATGTCACACTGAAGCAGATCATGCATGTCACACACTTATCATTGATAATATAAATTATTCTAACACAAGCAACAAAATGAAAATGCCACAAAGGCTTACAGAACTACCAAAGACCTCTTACAGCTAGCTATAAAAACAAATACAACCAAAACAAAGTGGTTTTTAAAGGAATAGTTCACCCACAGAATGATTTAACTTTATTTTCCACTTACCCTCATGGTGAGCAAGACTCTCGAACACTTTTTTAATATCTCAAATGCAGCCGGCGATCAGGAAGGCTTCTCTTTTTCCCCCAACTTTCATATAATGGAGTTTGCCAGGGTTCGAGCCAAAAAGATCCATAAAAGTCCACAAAAACTTGTCAATACTCCTCCATACTGCTCGCCCAATGTAATCCAAGTGTCCTGAGTGGGTAGCGTCCAGAATTTACTCAAAACGACGTCATTTACTATATTTTTAGAGCCTAAAAAGGAGAAAAGGGAGACCACATGCGCGGTCACGAAACTACGGAAGCCTCGGTGTTCAGAGCCTACTCTGTCGATAATGCAAGCGTAGAAGAAGAAATTCACTGTTTACATTGTGGTAAGAGAAACAGAGCTGCAGACAAACTGGGACAAACACAAGAGGGGTTGGATATTGATTTAAAAGAAAGAAAGAAAGAAAGAAAGAAAGAAAGAAAGAAAGAAAGAAAGAAAGAAAGAAAGAAAGAAAGAAAGAAAGAAAGAAAGAAAGAAAAAAAAAAAGAGAACGCGCGATCTCGTCTGCCGTGGCTTCCGTAGTTTTGTGAATGTGCATCAGCGTGCTTGCTAGACATGCGATGTAGTACTGTTTAGGCTCTAAAAATATACTAAATGACGTCGTTTTGAGTAAATGATGGACGCTACCCACTCAGGACACTTGGATTACATTGAACGAGCAGTATGGAGGAATATTGACAAGTTTTTGTGGACTTTTATGGACCTTTTTGGCTCGGCCCCTAGCGAGCTCCATTATATGAAAGTTAGGGGAAAAGAGAAGCCTTCCTGATCACCGATTGCATTTGAGATATTAAAAAAGTGTTCGAAAGTCTTGCTCACCATGAGGGTAAGTGGAAAATAAAGTTAAATCATTCTGTGGGTGAACTATTCCTTTAAGGCTATTAGAAAATTATTAATAAAATCTATCAAAACTATCCCTCTATTGAATTATCAAACAGGCCAAAGTCACACAATCCAGAAGTCCCAATACTGTACAAGCAATGGACAGACTGTTCGTTGTCAATTGATCCTTCGGATGAATAACAGCTGAGTCCTTTCAAGTCCTGGGATCCAACAGCTCGAACAACAATTGGCCAAGATGGCAGCCAGTCAGGTGTTGGCAAACAGAGATTTGCATGTGAAACTAGAGGATTTTAGTACAAACAAGCAGCGGAGAACGACAACAAAGTAGTTTCTTTTGTGATGAAAAATTGAGTCTGAAAGTATCCCACAGCTTCTGTGGGATGTGCAAATTTGATTCTAACTGTCATCTTTCAGCCTCTGTCTGGCCGAACCAAAAATTATGTATAGGCCATTCACCTGTCATATGGAAACTGTGGTCTGATAGAGGAATAATGGTTTTAGGTGATCTTTATAAGGGAGATACCATAAGATCCTTTAAAGAGATATCAGACGCATATGTAATTTCCCACATCAGTTCTGTCGTTATCTACAACTGAGACATTTACTTGTGAATACATTTGGTTCCTCTTCCACTCCACCACTGATATTCCCACACAGATAATTAAGACACTTGGTTCAGGACATGAAGCATCACAATATTACTCATTGCTTCTCGGTAGTTAGACAAGTCAGCTTGTGCCCTTAAAGCAGTGTGGAAGTCAGATTTGAGCACTTCATTCTAATAATCCACCTCTGAATCACTGGTCAAGTATGCTGGGACGGGTGGCAGCTCTACAGAAGTTATCTTTTAGACTGTTAGATATTTTAATGCAAAAATGGAATCGATGGGAAGTCTTTGTTAAGAATGCTTAAGTGACACTCTGACCTACAGTGAATCTTTTCTCTTTGGTAGTGTATCGTTGAATCATATGCTGTTTTTTTTCTTATATTTATTTTCTGTTTGTTTCCCCCTGTATGTTCTCTGTTATCTTTGTTTGCAATCTGTGTTGACATTTATTGTTGTACTGTATTGCTTTTCCTTAAATTTGAAAATAATAAAAAATGTCAATCGTAAAAAAAAAAAAAAGTATCCCACAGTTCCTTTGCACATGGCTTGATCACATTTCCGCTTGCAACTAAGCTGAAAGGTTTCTATTGTAAAGAACACTTATTTTTCAAAGCTTTTGCTGCAGCTGGTGCCAGGAGTCCCACTGCAGCACCAACAAGTCCACCTAACACTGCTCCAACGCCCATACAAACTGGACCTCCAACAGCTGTTGCAGCAGTACCAATGGTAAGACCTACTTCCGCTGATGTCACAACCATGCCAGTTTCAATAAATTTGTTTTTCTTCTCTGCCTTTTCTCTTGACTTTTTCGTGTACTCGTCATCAAGCCACTTCAGTTTTTCTGCGAGCTCCTCTCCCTGCAGTTTTTGCTTCAGTTTTTCTTCTTCTCTCAGTTTCTGCTCTGCACTGGCCCGCAGAATCTTCAAGACTTGCTCGCGGATTGCTTTCTCTGCCTCCTGGTACATTGCGTTCGTGTAAAACGTCCCTCCATTGTCACTGACCATGCTTTTTGTCTTTACAAGGAGCTGACTGACCTGAACCCTATCAGAAGTCGTGTTCGTGAAGACATGATATCGCCAGTTGCATTTGGCAATTAAATGACTAAGTTTACCACATCTACTAAAATAATCTTCTATGCTTGCGCCCCTCAGCTGGTCACCATGAGTGAAGAGAACCATGGAGTAAGCTGCTGCCTTGGCACCAAACACCAGGTCCAGGAGTTCAACAGTTTTCTGTTCTTCTTCTGTGAATTTTGCCAACTTGACCACAATCAGGAAAACATGTGGACCAGGAGCTGAGAGAGAGATGCATTCTTTCAGTTTTCTGATTACCTCAGCTTCTGGGTACTTTGTATCATAAATTCCTGGTGTGTCAATCACAGCAACTCTGCATCCATTCACCACTCCTTTGGCTTTTTGACAGTCAGATGTCACGGAGCACGGAGATAAGACTGATCTAAAAGCCACTCGATTTAAGATGGTGTTTCCAGAGGCACTCTTTCCATTTCCTGTCTTCCCAATGAGGACTATTCGAATTTCCTCTTCTGTACCAAAACCTAGAAAGCAATGTGGAAAATGCAATTAATGGTTGGCATATTTCAGTGTGCTGTTAAGAGAAGGCACTACAGGTACTAAAAACCCTGTTTATTCATCATCTGGTCAATTTTGAGATTTCGTTTTTTTCCCTTTTTCAACATGTTTTCTTTCAGACTAGTGTAAAAAAAAAAAAAAACATAAAAAAATAAACATTTTAGGAGTTTATTTCATGATACTTGGTCTGATGCACCCAAATCCCCTCAAAATGCAGCTAAAGTTGGTGTTTTTGAATGGAGCGCAGCACTGTGGTGCTTGTCTGAACCCCGTCATGTCTTGTATCGTTGGAAACGTCTCTTTTTCCTGAACGATGTCATCTCAACCAAACTTGATATTTCCAGCTCATGAATCTGATTGGATCTGATGTCTGTAAATAGCGTTATAGAACAAAAATGTGGAGAATTTTACAATCCAAAACTTTAAAGGCTGTTTTCTCAAAATGAGTTTTTTCTTATATTCTGGGTAAAAAATCTCCACTTCAAGAGCACTTATAGAGACCAAACTTTCAAGTTTTGCTCTTGACTATATTCTTAAAGTTTTTGCTTAAGGATTTTTTGATATGTCATTCACAGCCTGATTTATAGAACATTTCATCCCAAAAATATGCCAAAAAAATTAGTTTTTTCTGGTTGTTCACAGTATTCAAAATTGTGAAATGATCTATAGATATATCCCTAATAGCCTCTGTAAAACTTATAACTTTAATATGTGAACATAATTAAAAAGAAACTTTAAACCTGGCTTAATCCAGTGTTTAGGTTTTTTTCCCTAAAAATGTATGCAAATCAATGCATTTTTGGCTATATAACACCTAATTTGCACATTTAGATATAAAATTTTAGAAAACTTGCAATGCAAAAAATGATAGCCCTAATGTGAGGAATAAACCAGGAAAGTTTCATGGTGATACCACTTAAATTTTTTACCCTATTTGCTCGTCGTGTCTCGTCTTAAAGGCTCCCAAAGATGGGGAGCAGAGTATTACAGAAGAATATAGTTGGTCGTGTTTTGTTGAAAGAGGTGGGATACGATCTTATTTACTTAAAAGTAGATGATATTTTAGTCCTCAAATGCGACATTGACACATTTTTCTGGGAAAAATTGTTTAGAAATGGTATGAATACTCATGTTGAAATGTTCGACTAAATTGCTAGCCGAAACAACATCTTATTCTAAGAGTCAATGGCTAACCGCTATTTCCGGTATCTCACAGGAAGATGATTGCATAGTCGTTTCTACATGTGCTAGCTCAGGATTAAGGTGAATACTATATATTTCATCATAAACTCTGGCACCTATATCGCTGACCCATTTTGACTAAAATTCAAACAAAAACTAAATGATTTTTACATCACACAGACAGCACAAGCACACAGATCATCAAATACAGTAATTGAAGACTGAAAACAGAGAAAATTAAAGTGCTAGAATACCTTAGAAAAAACATGTTACCTGAGTTTTGGTGCAGTGCAGCGGACAGTTGAGTTGGAAATGTCTGCTGTTGCCTCAGAGAGCTGTGAGCCATGGCTTCGGATTAGGAGTTCATCCACACATCTTACAGTCAAATAACACTGTTATGATTTCCTCAACAAGTGGTAAGCTATTTATCATACCTGTAGTTGGCAGAGTTTCAGAAAACCTGTTTTGACGTCAACATTCAAGTTCTTTTACATTCCATGACTTGTGCTTTTGACCATCAAACGTCAACAAGTTCATAGAAACAGAAAGTAAACAGGCATTAAATGCCTTGTGGCACAAATTTACAGTAAGTTATCCGGAAGCATGATTTCCCAGTTCGAAAAATTTTGTACAACTTAAAGAATGGTGGCTAATATGACTGTCATAATGGCCTTTTATTTCCCTGTTTATTGGATTTCATATAGTTAATGATTTCAGAAAAGGCTGCATTTATTTCTATACAGAATGTATCACAACTTTTCCAATTTGAGATGTTGCATGATTTTTGTAATCTGCATGTAGGGAGTGAAGATTATTTTCCCCATCGGTCACGTTCATTTATATAATCATGCACCATTCTCATCCATCAGTGTGTTATTAATTTAACTTTCAAACTCTGCACAACAAAATATTTGTGATTCCTAAAGGACAACTTTCTTTTTTTTCAACCTGGACCTTATTTCTAGGAGATTATACTGTATGTGCATTTACTCACAGGTAAAGTTTCTGTATCACTTTGACTCCTTCGGAATATGTTACATTGAGTTGCCCCTCGATGTACCATATAATGGCGGAGATGGAGCAGCCTCTCTTTAAGGCATTATCTGCAGCAAAACTCCTGATTTTCACCAATACTTTAAGTAGAATAAACGAACGAACGAGCACTACAGTATTGTGAGTCCAGATTTTGCTTTCCGTTAGTTATCAGGGTGTTTTACACACTTTTTTGGGCCACACGCTCACGATGCGCGCTTTGGTAGCACAGCTGAGAAGAGCAGCTCGCTACCCAGACACCAAAAAAACAAAAAAAAAAACACGATTGACAAAACTCTGAACTCACAGGACAATAGTACTCGTTTGTTAATTCTACTTAAAGCATTAATGAAATTAAGGAGTATTTGCTGCAGATAATGTCTTAAAGGTGTTATAGAAGATGTTTCTTTCAACAATTTTTGCAATATTCTGGAAAATTGGGTTCACTACCCCATACGCCATGATTAATTAAAAGCTTTAAATATATAAATATTATTCTATATCAGCTGTGAAAGTAATGGGGCTGAAAAACATCCTCCAATCATCTCTGCGCTCCTTAACTCTTTCATTTGTCTACTGGCTCGTCAATCACTTTTACTACCGTAGTAAGAGTGATTGACAGTCAGTTCAACAAGTGAGACTGATCAATGAGAGTGACTGATTGGCGGGAGTAATGCTGCGACCCGGAAGCTGCGCGTACTCGTCTGATGTTTCCAGCAGGTAGCTAACAATCATTCTGCTAGCAGTTAGCGACGTTCAGACAACAACATTCCGTTTACTTGCATTTGTGACATGATGGGAAGATCTGTACCTGCTATATATATATATATATATATATATATATATATATATATATATATATATATATATATAATATATATATATATATGTTTACATGCGCTCTGGGGTATCTACGTATGGCCACCCCAATGAAAGATTTCTGGCTCCACCAATAGATATATATATATATATAATATTATATATACATCCAACTGTATGGGGTAGCTAGTGTGTAAAATAAGAAGGAAAAGTGGTTTGGAAGCAGTTTTGGACCTCCCCTGTGAAGCGGAATTTTTTTTTCCTCAATCACAATATCTCAGCAAGACAAGCTTTAAAGTGGGATTTTCAACTTCTGCATCTCCGATCTTAAAAATTCCAACTGTATGGGGTAGCTAGTGTCTAAAATGAGAAGGAAAAGTGGTTTGGAAGCAGCTTGGGGTCTCTGTAGCTGCTTGAGTGCTGCCCAGTTAAAGCGTGGGGGTGGCCAGTGATTGGCCAGGGGTGGCCGTGGCCACCCCTGGCCACACGGTAGCTCTGCCCCTGACTGTATGTCTTAATGTTTTGAAGTAAGTCTGACAAAATGTATTATGCGGTACTGATGTAAAAGCTGATGTGGTGAGCCTTATATCACGCATAACCTTTCAGCTCAAATCAGTTCTGTGAGACACACTTGAAGTTCTGACCCGGAAATGCCTGGATGTGGACGAGGCTATTTGTTTTTCATCCAGAGAAAGAAAGAAAGAACTTCCCATCAGTTCAGACTAATTTACTGTCACTGCTAAATGCTGGAATGTGGCTGCACCTGTTTCAGAGAAAGACTTCTTTCCATGACTCCATGAGAGAAGAACTGTGGCCATTCTAGTTTGTCACCCTGTTGTTTGATGATTGATTCAGTCTCAGATGTTTATCTGTTTCCAAGCTGAAGTAGTAAGCATCAAGCCATCTTGACTGTTCATTATGCAAATTGTTTATGCTGAGGTAAAATGTGGTTTTATACTGTTGTACACAAGCTATCCTATGTATTTTAGTACCAGCAGCTAAACTATCAATTATACATTTCAATTATGCTAGGTTGCAGATTTCCCATTTTAGTCATTCTTTGCTGTTCTCTTATGTCCTACAAGTCTCCAGGCGGTGTGTTGCTGTCTGTCTGTGCCTGCCTATGTGTTTTCCAGATACTTCTTTCTAAGCATTTTTCTATCAATCATTGATTGTTTTTTCAAACATCAATGCAGAATTGGGTGCCCCACTGCTTAGGGGAATTCTGCTGGTAATTCAGGGAATTTGTTTTATGTGTTATGATGAGTAACCATGCCAATGGGAAGGTTGTGTGAAACGCAGTAGTGAAAAACAAAGAGGTGGAAGCTAATGTTTTTTATTCCTGAGATCATCATGGGGAAAGTAAGAAGACTTGAAGTGTTGAGCTTTGAATGTTGATTATGACATGGAAGGAATTTTCCTAATTAAATAATGGTGAGAATAGATAAAAAGAAAGATAAATAAAGAAATTGTATTACTTCTTATGCTATTTCAATCATCTCTTCTCACTGCTATTATCCAGCAGTTTTGTGTCTTGTGGTTAATTTTCCCTCCAAAATGTGTACTGCAACTACATAGTTACCTTTTGTGAATTGATTTATTCAGTATTATTCAATTTATTTTGATTTGTATATTTATTGTAATGTAACTGCCAAGTCCGTAGAGGAAATCTCAAAATTATATTTTAGTGTATTTTGTGTCCTTTCCAATATCACGTTGAATCCATCATGTTTAGATCACAACTTTGTTTGACATTGTCCTTTTTCAGAATTTCACTCAGCAAATCTGAATACTAGTAAGCACTCGTTTCTACATGAGATATGCAGTTGTGTCATGAGTCACATGAGACTTCACATCACATTTCAGTCAGAAACACAAGGACTTACATCTGCAGAAGTCAAAGTTAAATGGAGCAGACAATAACTGATGTGGGCAAAACATGTGGGCAGAAATGAGATAAATATGTCTGAAGTCAGGATTTCTAAAGAGCAGATGTCACCTTTTTTTTCTATCACTACACATTTAAGATTAGGGATCAACCAAGGGGCAACTCCGCCTCAGAACAGTGAAGCTCGCTTCCTTGTTGCAAATAGTGTAATCCTCCCTTCATCCGCTAGGGGCTGGCTCCAAGAGCGAGCAAATCCCCATAGACTCCCATGTTAAAAACGCCAACTTCACAGCAGAAATAAACAGGTTTACAGCCTGGTTCAAAAAATCATTTTAGGTTTATTAGGTCAAGTTTACCTTCATGTCAACTGTGAGGGGGGTGAATTTTTTTATAACTCTTTCGTTTAGATGTTATTTATTCTTCAAATTACACATAATTAAGGGCGTGTCCTTATGATTGACATGCGGCAGACCGGAAGCTCCGCCTGCCGACCGGAGGCTCCTAGTTAGCTCCTTCTTTGCTCTTAATAAGGTCTCAGTTTGTTACAAAGTCGCACAACGGCGGTGTTTAGTCAGCGAATTGCAAGTCTAAGCATGTCTTACCTTAACCATGCCGCTTAGGGGGCTTATCTTTGTTAGCTCCTCTTAGTTTCGTGTTAGCTCAGTTAGCGTTTAGCCCACAGTACGTCAGCTGTCAATCATTTGCCCCGCGGCCGCGCTGTGCCCATTTTAGTATTTTCCTGGAGTGACGACGTACGTGACACGGCAAGATGGCGACGGTAAGACACGCCCAACTGGCTTCACATTTC
>JALJCO010012571.1:0-43199 GCA_023101725.1 Atherinomorus stipes | reverse complement strand
TTAAGAAGTTTCTGATAGTTTTCAAGCCTTATGTAGAATTTTTATCATTGGGTGTCCAGAAACAAAGTTATTAAAGGTGTATTTTAAAAATCAGAATTTTACCCTATCTGGGTGAGAAAAGCTGAAAAGCACCTAAAGCCAGCCATGCTTTAGGTGCTTTTCCACCAAAGTCCACTTCATCCTTCTTTTTTGTGAAGATTCATACAGTTCCCAGCTTTCTAATGGGATGGCCCATGAGAAATATTACACAATCACTCAGTCACCAAATTTTTAGGGGGTGGGGTTATACTGGTATCAATACACCAACATATGTTATTTTGGGGGTTCATGGCTCAAAAAGTTCGAAAACACTGGATTAGAGTAAGACCAGATAGAGTGGCTGAATTTGTGGGATGAAAACAACAAACATGGAGACAATGGAGGAGGTTATGGTTTGGTTCATTTGAGGATCACAGGTGAAAACTGTAACAGTCTTGTAGATGTTCTGTAAGAATTTAAACCGAGCATGCGGCGACTTTGGCGAGTACGTCTGGCTGGTTTCGCCGATGTGAGAAACTGGTGATGACAAATATTGTCACTATTTTCAAAGGTCTGCGAGGACTTTTCATGAGTTGTTTAATTAAATTAGTCCAACTGAGTCTGTTTCGTAGCGTCTGGCTGCAGCTTCTGAGGCTTGGCAGCAAACGGATTTGGATCTGCAGCAGCTGGGCATTTCATGTGACACAAGCTTGTTTTAGAAACCATATCATTTTTACTGCTGTCCACTTTGTAACCTTCCATCTGGCTGAGTTTGTCCGTCACTGCTCCTGCTGGTTACACACATATTACAGCTTATAAACACATAGCATTGATTTCTGAGGTTGGGCCACAAGCGATGCTTCAAACACAAAATATAGGCAGCCGTGTTCAATGTAAACTTTATTGTCCTAAAGGGGCAGTTTTTGTGCACACAGAGAAAAAAACGCAGAAATATCAAGTATATTCTCAGTCTCAAGAATCCTGCAGCTCGTTAAAACTGGGTTATTTCTATATAATCAAGTTTTTTCATTTCTTTCAACACTAAACAGACTTGTTGCTGACAGTTTTGTCCTTACTCTGTGATGATGATTTTCAATATATGGAGCTGTGTATGCAATGTTTCCATGGATACCTCTATTTTCAGGCTGGATGGTTTCTCTTTCCTCTTGTAATCTCCAACTATGGTTTGGCTAACCATCAGTCATTCAAACATCAGCTGGATCACAACATCCGACATCAGAGTTACAGTAAAAAGCAGGACTGCTGCATGTTGGCGGAGTGCTGCAGAGGTTCAGAGATGATGGCTCTCCACAATCTCAGACACTTTCTGACTTCCCGCCAACACATTTTAGAAAAAGTGGAAAATGATGCAGTTTCCGAGTACAGATTGATTTCCCATTTATTTATTATAACAGTTTCCCAGCATCACCTGTAAGTGTCTCTAAAGGATCAACAGCTGTAGAAACATGCGTACGCCATGATGTGAGGCACATTTCCACCATCATTGCACCCTTCATACATCTGAACTTTGCAGTCATGCAGAGTGTACGCCACATTTTTGTGCGTAGGCACCCTTTGTACATGAGGCTCCTAATGCCTGACTGATGTCTTTTTCTTCTTCATGTCAAATTTTCCTCTTTCTCATCTGTTCTTGAATTTAATCTTATTAATACTCTGATCTACAGTTGTCCTCAAATGATACCCTCCAATTTTCTACAAAATTGGATTCACTACCCCATACGCTATGATTAATTAAAAGCTTTAATGAATATGTAAATATTATTATACATCAGCTGTGAAAGTTATGGGACTGACAAAACTTCCACCAATCATCAGATGTTTTTTTCATTTTTCATTTGTCTATTGGCTCGTCAATCACTTTTACTACCGTAGTAAGAGTGACTGACTGTCAATAAACTTGCTGCCAGTGACGTGTTCGCATGTGCATCATGGCCGCCATGCGCTCCCAGCGGTGATTTGACACGAGTATGGTCGCATTGACGTGAGATAACGGGTCGTGTGCGCATGGTGCAACATTAACTTTAACGCTAGAGGTGCTTATGTTTAGAAAAGTGTGAAAACGAGATCACAATGGCGAGTTTTTTGGAAGACCACCAGTCAGACTTTGTTCACAACTACCGGCGTCTTTATTATGTTTCCTCCCTGTTCCACGGTGAAAATCACTCGTGACCGACAGATTGGGCTTTCAGTCAAAGTGCTGTGCAGTCCCCCAGCGGAGACCTCCAGTATTGAGCATTTCGGCCTCCCTGTGCTCCTTACGTGCTGCAGCAAGGATGTACATTAACGTTCCGAACGCTGATGTGCACGCTTGCATCCACAGCAAATATAATTTAGCCCTAATACTGCATGCCAGAAGCGGTGCATTCTCATCTGACGTTTACAGCAGGTAGCTAACAACCATTCTGCTAGCAGTTAGCTGCTGTTTTACTTGCGTTTGTGACACAGTGGGAGAACCTGTACCTGCTGTCTGCTAAACACGGAGTGGCTCGTGCACATTGTTCTGTGTTCGGGGGAGGGAGCTGCGAATCTAGCAGGTTGGTCTTGCACATGCGCATTATTCAAAAACTCACAAACAGTCGACGCTTTTTGAAATGCAGAAGACATCTTATATAGCGCCTTTAAAGAAAATGCTAAATTCACAATAGTTGTAAAAAAAAAAAAAAGTAATAATGACTAGAATGTTCTCCATAAACAATTACAAAGACTTTGTTCTCATTGTTTATTTATATTTTGACTTTTTATCTATTTTAGTATTAATGAAGTCTTATTAAATTGGGAATAAATGGAGAAATTTAGTGATGTTGGTGCCCAGCTTGTCATCTGGACCAGGTTTTCCAGAGCAATGTTGTGTCAGAGGAAAATCCTGACACACTCCTGACGAGCATATTGACATAAAGTACAAGAAAACACTGAAAGTTCAGACAAACTGCTGATTTATGTGTTAAAATAAATCAACTTTGTCCTGAAATTGATTTTTTTTTAATCCAATTTCCTCCCAGTTTCTTTCTAACTTATTTCCTTTATCTGAAAAATAGAAAGTAATCAGTCCTGTGTAATAAACCAAAGGTTGACTATAATTTCTGAACCTTCTGGAATTAGTGTTGAACTTTTAATCCACTCATAATGTGAGTTTGACTCCATTCAGATCAAAGGCTAATTGAACGAATATCTTGGGGGGGATTTGCAGTTTTTAGAGTTTCTCTGAGATTTTCCTGAAGGTTGGAATTTAATTTCTACTGGCCCATTATAGAAGACCTTAATGAAGAAAGTTCAAATAATCCCTGACCTCACTCTGGTTTCCTGTAATTACCACAACCATGTTCACTCTCAGACTCATTTTCTCCCACATTCAGACTGACTTTCTAGTTTCCGTCCACTCAGAACTTCACCACTGATATAATTCACTCACCAGAGCCGTCACCAAAAAACAGTCGCAACTGACACTGAATCTGGAAAAGCTTGAGAGTCCTTCAAGGTCCAGTTTGGCTATGCTTTCTGCATAAAAGGCATCGTGTTTATAATGGCAGGGGGTGCTTATTTTAGCATGACACCCATCTTCCTGAGAGGGTTTTGGGCCAGGGGTGGGGCCTACAGCAGCACTGCTGCTCATTGATTCGAATAAAAACGATGCGTTTTCACGACAGTCTCTACCCGTCTCCAAAAACACAGAAAAGCTTGCTTGATTTGTCACTTAAAAAAAAAAAAAAGTCGCAAGGGGGATATGAATACTCAATAAATGTAGCGACAAAGACGCTACATTGTCACCAGTGAGCAGCAATGGTGGAGTTCTACTTCTGGCATCGCTTTGGTATCCTCATGCATGTTGCAAACCCCATAAACGTGATTTACAGGGAGTCAAAACCAATGAAATAATAAGAAACATTAGCATCAAGAGTCTGAGAGTATCAATGGTTTTTAAAAATCAGATTATGTCTTCAGTAAAAAAGGACACAGATTCAAGGACAAGGTCCAACTCAAAACCAGGACTGAGCCTATTAGCTCTGTTTACATGGACAAATAATTAATCTGTCAGCTAACGTTTACACATGGATGCTGTGATCTGATCAGTTGTGTTTACATGATGGACAGGTTTAACATGATCGTAACGCCTTTGACATGTGCACTAATTTGAAGGAAGAGGGCTTTTCATTTATTACAAACCTTCTGACTGTCCAAATGCTCAATAATCACTAAAGGGACTTGAGGCAAGATTAAGAAATGAAACACGCGACTGTCGCTTCAGGTAACTGTGGCCGCGAGCCAAGCCGTCACGGGAGCGTGCACAAACTGAAGCTATAATGTTGTTTACTCACCTTTTTCTTCGTAGTTACACTTTTTAGTGTCTTTCAGTTGATCTGGTTTGTTTGCTGACGGCAGAAGAATCCATAACTATCGCTTACAGTGTTTGAATTTACCGCGACCGTCTTCTTCCTGTATCAAAACTGTGGATGCAGCATCATTTGACGTCACGTCCGCAAGCCAGCGCGGGAAATTCGGACACCGAAATGCAACGCATTTTGCAGCACACAGCCTGTTCAAGGCAATGGAGAGAAACGTGGGTGGAAACGTTATTTTTGGTATTTAGCGCTTCATCACCCATTATTATTAAAAAAAAGGACATTCATGTTTGTTTTTTAAAAAATTCCTGCCTCAAGTCACTTTAACTCTAACTTTCTAACTCTCTTAGTTTTTTTTGTTTTGTTTTTTTCAAGTCTTCCCTGAATCCTGCTACATATGTAACATCACACCATGTGGTGCAAACAGGTGCCACAAACAATCGGAATGAGTGTTTACAGTTCGTGGTGATTGAGCTTACAGTGCAGTACTTGAGTGAAAAGTGACAACCAGCATCTGGAGGGGTTTTTTTTATTTTATTTTAACTTTATTAAAACATGAGTAACATACATAATACAGGTTTCTGGCATTCCGGGAAATCCATTCTTATAGCTCACCAATGATGTCACAGTTTGCGAAGAAGAACCTTTATTTTTGTGCCAGAAATTGAAACCACATCTGTTGTATCAGAGTCTTTGTGGTCTTCTGACGAATTCATTTGAAGGTTTGAGCTTTTCCTTCAGGATGCGTTCAGAAGTTAATCCTTCCATCAAAAGAACTTGTCCGTCTGCTGGTCCCAGTTAGTGACGTTTATGTTATCCTCACTGTCAGTTATCCTCTTTCCTTCAATTTCACAAAGTCATCATTTCATTTCTTAATCTCATAATTTGTTTGATTCAGTTCTGGGACAGTTCAGTTTTCCTCAACATGTTCCCTCTTAAATGCCACATTCCCCCTTGAACATTTCCACTTTCCCCTCCATCCAACTGATCTGGAATGTCCTCTTTCTGCCGTCTCCCCCCCAGATCCCTCAGATCAGCTATGCATCCACTGCCCCGGAGCTGAGCGACGACCGGCGGTACGACTTCTTCTCCCGGGTCGTTCCTCCAGACAGCTTCCAGGCCCAGGCCATGGTGGACATCGTCAAGGCCATGGGCTGGAACTACGTCTCCACGGTGGCCTCGGAGGGCAGCTACGGGGAGAAGGGGGTGGACGCCTTTACGCAACTGTCCAGGGAAGCAGGTAAGCGCGCTGACCAGGTTCAGATCTGGTGGTTATGCTTCTGTTTGGGGCTTTAAAGAAACTTCTGCTGCTTAAACTTCTAACTCTGGTTTACCTGCATCAGAGCTGAAAGACGGCAGGAAGCACGCTGCCTCCAGCTTTCTGCTGCTTTCAGCTTGTGAAATGATTCAAACTGTAACTTTTCCTTGGTTTTATTCGACTGAACTCAATCTCTTGGTACTTTGGTGTTTCTGAGACTTCAAGGACAATATATTTAAATATCTTCTGGAGTAAATGTGTAAAACTACCTAACAATCCCCACTGTGCCCAGTAGCCTTTTACACAGCAGTACCAGCTGCTGGTATCCCTGCACCTGTTGCTATGACAACCCAGTACAGTTGTTTGCTCTCCAACAGCTAAATCTGACTAATTCTCAGGAGACATCAAAGCACACCTGTATGTTTTATTTCTGTTGTGTTTTAGAGTTTAAGTCCTGACGTGTTTTTGCACTGAATAAATATTCTGTTCACATTTAAGACAAAACCTAAAACCAGAGTTAGATTCAGAGGGAAGTCTTTGATGTCAGAGCAGAAATGGTGAGGACTGTCATCACTCATAAAAGCCTTTAGTTTAGGACTCATTCATCCTCTGAAGAGATGAAATCCTTTGATTCTCATCCAGAATCCAGCTGCCTCGCTCAGTACGTGATACCTGACCTCAAGACAGAAATCTCTGACTGGTTTTATTTCGCCATCGCTTCATCTCTCAGACTTATTTACTTTTGATAAAGGGATGATTCATCTACAGTCCCACCTGTGATGTCTTTGTTCATAACAAAGTGCAGCTGATACAAAGGATAGCACAGTTTCTTGATTTTACATTGAATTACAGTATTAAAGGTCGTGATTAAATGATCATAAAGATCTTTTGATATCATCACTTTCCATAAAGCATCATGTCTGAAACATATCAGCTCAACTCACACAGAGAACTGACACAAAGTTAAACATGGATGTGTTACTGCTTGTGTTGCGTTGTTTTCATCCAGTCTGAGTTTCAGTTAGAGTGGGAAAGCACGGCAGAGGAAGTGTTATTATGAGCTACAAGCAGGTTAAGTTCTCAGTGTTATCAGAGATTTTGTTTGGTTGTGTAAAAAATTACCACGGTGTTGTTGTGTTCGGCTCAAGCTGTAAAACAAGACATAAAGATGTTGCAGTGAACCTAGAAAGTTCATTGAATAAGGTTCGCTAAAGTAAAGGTGAATGTTTAACAACTGTTAAATGGTGTTATTGTTTACCAAATGAAACACGGAAATAAAATGTTATGGTGTTGTTTGCAGTTTTGATAACTGTGAGTGATGAGGTTGGGCTACGAGTTCAACAGTGTTCCCTGAACGTTGCATTATGCAGAAAGAAAAACTATCAACTCCACTTTTTTTTGCTTTTGTGCAACAGTCTGACCGTATTTAATAACAGATACATTTCTCTTTCTTTCTTTCTTTCTTTCTTTCTTTCTTTCTTTCTTTCTTTCTTTCTTTCTTTCTTTCTTTCTTTCTTTCTTTCTTTCTTTCTTTCTTTCTTTCTTTCTTTTCATTGTTCCAGTATTTATGTTTCAACCTGGTTGGTAAAGGCAGCAGTGGTTCAGGTTGGCTGAGGCCCGGCAGACTTTTCCATCTGTTTTCTAAGAGAGAAATTCAGTCAGTATGTACATGTAGGATTTCAGTCATTGGTAGAGAAGATTGTCCAATGACCAGAAAGTTGACGGTTTAAATCCCACTCTTCCACTCAGTCTGCCACTGTGTCTTTGGGCAAAAACACCCTCTTTGCCTCCAGCATCGTCATTGCTGGTGTATGCTCCGTGGGTTTTTATCGTTATTATTAAAGGGCAGCTGGAAGTCAAAGACACCTGGATGTTTTTTTCAGTGTTTCTAAATGGGCTCTTTGCACTACTCCACTTCCCTGAACTTAAAGGACAACTTTCTTTTTTTTTCAACCTGGACCTTATTTCTAGGGAGCTTAAAGTGCATCTACTCACCGGTAAAACTTCTGTATTACTTTGACTCTTTCGTAAAATATTTTGTTGCGTTTCCCTCTGGCATCCATATAATGCCTCCCTATAAGGCATTATCTGCAGCAAAACTCCCTCATTTCACAAATACTTTAAGTAGAAGGAATGAACGAGTACTATTGTCTTGTGAGTTCAGAGTTTCTTGAATTGCTGTTTGTTGGTGTTCCTGCTGCCCTGTTTCTCCTATTATATGGATTTACACGATGCTGGAGGGCGACTCAATGAAATATCTTCCAAAGGAGTCAAAGTGACACAGAAATTTTACCAGTGAGTAAATGCACAAATAAACTCCTAGAAATAAGCTCCAGGTTGATAAAAGAAAGTTATCCTTAAAGCTGGATGACTGGACAAACTGATTAATCCAGTTGTGTCTGGTCATTGTCGTCATGGTTACTGAGGTCAGGCACACCTGCATTAATTGGTTTTGTCCACTAATGAAAGACAGGAAACAAATGAGCTGTCTTAAGTTCAGGAAATAATGGCGTTGTGCGTATGGACCATTCTCCACTCAGGTTCAGAAGAAAAGTCGACATTTTTATGTTTTCTAATTTAGTTTAGAGAAAGAGGCCTAACGAGTCCAGGACGAGGTTCTGTAGCCTTTCCTTCTATTTTCTCTGAGAGAAACCGAGCTACTCTGTAGGATTTATCTATTCTTTACACAGCAGAGGGGATTAAGTTGGAATACGACTTTTATTTACTTCACTTGGTTATTATTATTTTCCCGTTCATCTGTTTTTACAGAGTGTTGAGTGCTGATGGAGAAATTTTGTCCTTTCAGTTGTTTTTGTCACTCTATCTCTTGATTCCCGCCTGAATATCTGTGATTCCAAGTTAAGATCCAAGATTGGGACCAGAACTCGGGTTTAATTCTCAGAGCGCCGAGTTCCTTCGTGTTACGTTGAGGCTGCTTCGTACTACCATCAGCTGCTTGTGCTGAACGTGTGGCTTTGAAACAATCTGTCAATCAAACTTTATAGATCCTTTAACAGATTTACTAGAGACTGACAAAATGTAGGACGTTTGAACAGATTCAGAGAAATTACAAACACCTTTTATACAGCGGGTTGTGAAAATTGTAAAAGATTATAATAAATGATCAATAATTACCAGATATAGAAATAATTTCAATATTAATCTGTGAAGAAATTGATCAAGTAAATAAAAATAATTAATTTAATTTCTTGTTCTCTCTCTGAGCCACCATCCTGTCAATTAAAGGGTAAAATTTAAGTTGAAGATTTCAGATATTTAGTAATCCATCCCTCAAAACCGAGCCAACAATGGGGTTAATTAAAAGGAAGATGTGAATGCAGTATGACCGGTTTGAGTGGTTCAGATGAGTCACTGCTCACAGATCAGCAGAAGAAAAGAATAATCAGCATCTCGGTGAATCAGAGCATCGGGGAAACCCTGCAAACACCAGCAACAAAACGACAGAAATCTGCAGCTTTTAATAACGCCGATGTAAACACGAGGAGCTTCAAACCCTGACAGATCTGCACTGATCTTTACAACCCCCAGACTCAAAACAAACAGGAAGCATCTCGCTTCTGAACCTGCATCAAACTGTTGAGTTGCAGGAGCTTGAAAGGAATTAATTAGGCTGCTCGGTGGTGCTGATTGCTCTCTGAATAATCTCAGTGACATTTCCAACAATCTGATGACTCCTCACAGCCCACCAGTTAGGAGGTGCCCTGACATTTCTGTGCTGGAGTTTTTAAGGGATTATTAAAGGACACGGCGCTGCTGGGAAGCAGAGAGGACGCCCGCCGATCTCTTAACCGTTCCAACCCCAGTCGCTCCGATATTTCCAGGTGGATAAACCCTGGATCATTGATCTGTGGCGGCTTTTTCATAAGCGATGGATGAATTGAACTTTGCAGCAGTCCCACAGCATCACCTGAGCAGAGATCTTTGTCTGGGCAGCAGTTTCAAATCTCCAGCCTCCATATCGGTCCTGCTTTAACTGTAATGGAAATGTCAGGTTGAACGATGAGCTAACAGGTTAGATGCGGTTGTCAGTTTATTAGAAAGAAAAAAAACAAAACAATAGAAAAGCTTGAGTGGTTCCTTTAAACTCGTGTAGATTGCAGGCGCCCCCGGCAATATCGCTTATTGTAAAAATTTCTCAGGAATCGTAATGTGCAACTCTAAGCGATCAACTGGGATCATTTGCATTTCTATGGAAGTTTTCTGAGGCGTTTACATCTCGTCCAGGAGGTTTTCAATTCAGCTGTAAGATGTAGTGTTTATTCAGAGCACAGGTGTCCTTAAAGGGGAAGTTCTTTTTTTTTTTCAATCTGAACCTTTTTTTCTAGCATGAAATACATTCATTTACTAACCCAGACAGTTTTGGTGTAACTTGAATTCCTTCGGGAGATATTTAGATCCTCTGAAGATCACCGTAGGCCAAATATAATGGCAGTGATGGGGCAATCACATACAGTCTCTATATAAGGCATTATCTGCCACAAACTCCTTCATTTCACCAATGTTTTGTTACCAAACATTAGTCGCACCCCCTTCTGTGAGCTCGAAGCGGCTTTTTTGTGGTGAATCATCCTTTCTGTCAAACCTTTCTTTTATTTTTTTTTTTGTTATACTGTTAAGATCCCTGAGGGGAAATTAGGGCTCTGCATTTTATCCATCTCTGTACATTCGTACCAGACAGAAAATTTGGCTGCTACTTAAAGCGCCCGGGGAGCAGTTGGTGGGGGTTAAGGACCTTGCTCAGGGGTCCACAGTGGTTCACCTGAATGTCGTGTTGGGGACTCGAACCCGGGTCCTCCGTGCTACCACTAGGCTACCCACTCCCCTCAATAGTGTCACGTATCAGATAGTTTAAATTAATGGGAATGTCCAATGAGGAGCAGAAGATCAACAAGTGAGGAGAAAGTTATTTTTCGTGTGTGAAAAACCAAAATAATGGTCCACTATGGCTGGAATCAAACCAAACAAATGTTTTTGATGCGCAGTGGTACCAAAACCAGCTGAGGTGGAATTGGTTTTGAGAGGATTGTAAGAAAATCAGTCAGTCAGTCAGTCATTTTCTGTACCGCTTATCCAGTTCAGGGTCGCGGGGGTTGCTGGAGCCTATCCCAGCTAATATCAGGCGAGAGGCGGGGTACACCCTGGACAGGTCGCCAGTCTGTCGCAGGGCCAACACAGAGAGACAGACAACCATTCACGCTCACATTCATACCTAGGGGCAATTTAGAGTGATCAATTAACCTAACGTGCATGTCTTTGGACTGTGGGAGGAAGCCGGAGTACCCGGAGAGAACCCACGCATACACGGGGAGAACATGCAAACTCCACACAGGAAGGCCACAGTTGGAATTGTTCAAACCCCCTCCCCAGCCGGGAATTGAACCAGCGACCTTCTTACTGTGAGGCTGCGGTGCTAACCACCACACCACCGTGCAGCCTGTAAGAAAATAGTAACAAAAATAACTGTAAATAGAAAGAAAGAAAGAAAGAAAGAAAGAAAGAAAGAAAGAAAGAAAGAAAGAAAGAAAGAAAGAAAGAAAGAAAGAAAGAAAGAAAGAAAGAAAGAAAGAAAGAAAGAAAGCAAGCAAGCACCTGGTGTAGAATGTGTAAATACATAAAATTTGTAAATTGCTATAAACTAAAGCTACATGCTAGCAATGACTAGGGATGTAACGATATGAAAATTTAATATCATTAATATTATTGTGACCAAAATGATCACGGTTATCAATTTTTTCACGGTATTATAGAAATGTCGCAACTACGGAAATGCAGAAGTAACAACTATCTGCTTCAAGCTTTAGTATCTTTAGTAGCTTTAGTTTAGCTTGAGTATCCGATTAATCACATAATAGTTCTCAGAGCCCCACGAGAAGAAAGTTCTGCTTGGCCGAAGGGTCAAGAACAAGCCACAAGATGTTCTCAATCACGTCCACAAGAACAAAATGATGTTGTTTTGTTCTTGTGGCCTTGAGAACGTAAAAAAAATTCTCGTTTCTTGCAGAGTATGTAACAAGCTTTAGTTCTCTACATCCCCCCCCAGTATAATAATAATTTTTGCTTTGTTGATCCCAATTGGAAAATTTGGCTCTGCATTTGACCCTCTGGGCTGCCATATTGTGGTGGGGGGTAAAGGCCCACAGCCGTTCTCCCTTATTGGCCTTGTCCATTGCAGCTGCACAGGGTACAGTACAGCACAGTACTAGTCTGGTACACCAGTTTGACTAACGCCATGTATGAGATACTCGGCAAATCAGTCTGGGATCCCTCTTTTGGAGACTGATTTCCAATGCGAGATGAGAGGCGGGACTAACAGGAACAGATTGAACCGGAGAAAACCAATCAGACGGAAGTGACACAAATGTCTTTTGTAAGAGGAAAGCCCTCAAAGCAGCAAGCTATTGCAGGTTTAAGGACATGTGCAGCTCATTAAGACATCACAAAAGGCATAATTAAATCGTAGCTCCTCTGCGGCCGCCGTTCTGACTGTGTATGGTTAGAGAACTGAGTAGTCAAAAAAGACATAGCGTAAAGTCCCGCCTCCTGCGCTGTGATTGGTCCGGTCATTTTTTAACCGAAATGGAAATCACTTCCCAGAGGGAATCCAGACTGATTTGCCGTGTATCTCTCATACATGGCGTTTGTCAGGCTGTTCCAGGCTTAAGACAACCAGCACAGTTTTTGTTTCTATAGAAGTCGTAGTCTATCAGCTGGAAGAGAGTGGAGTTGGTGCAGTCAAGACTGCTGTGACATTGTTTTAAAGGTACAGTTTGTAAGAATTACTGTCATCCAGTGGTTAAGATGGGTATTTGAAAGAAAACAGGTTTTCTTTCAAATGACTTCATAATCCAAGTACTGTTACGAATGTATGGTGGCTGATTGTGGACAAAATTCTCCAAGAAATAAAGATGTTTTTATGTGTGAGTGGATCCAGTGGTCTCAGGTGTAGCTATGACTGTACTATGAGTAATTATTTTTGTTATCTTTTAAGGTATTACTTATCCCAAACAGTCTCTAACTCCCATTAAACAAAGCTGGTACAGCAGTTTGAAAGTTCAGAGGATTCTCACTTCGCACACATTGTTTTGTCCATTCAGGGACACCATATTAAAAATGGTGGAACAAATATGGCAGCCTCCATATGTGCACCATCCTTCAAGTACTGTAGATATAAATGACTCACTCTAAGAAAAAAAAACACATAACAGTCGTTCTAGTGCAGGGATTACACATCTATAGAAACACAGTTTTGAATTATATATCACATTTTTCTGCCACTGACCTTAGATTTTTTTACATACCCTACCTTTAAGGAAACTTACAATACATATGGTGCCATGCGGTGGTCAATAAAGCAAAAACAACAATGGAGGCATTGGATGATATGGAGGCATTTCTGATGTTGTTGTCTTCCATTCCGTCTTCCATACTCTTGATGTCCTTTTGTTGTTGCAGCTTTTGTGTTGTCTTTTTCACATATTTATTATCCCCGAGTTTTGTTGCGCGTATGACGACAATTTCCTCAGACCAATCAGTGGACATCAGTCGGTTACATCACGTTTTGTGTAGGTTCATCATGGTTAGAGCTACCTCTGAAATGGGTGCGAAAAATCATAACGGGTCCCAGGTCTTTTCCCCAGACGAAATGCAAATAAAGCCTGCTGTGTCGTGTGGAAAGGTTACGATAATGTGGAAAAGGCCCATTAGTGCCATGCTGGGGACTCAGGGGGACCATGGTTTCCCTGCCAGACCAAAGCCCAGCCCTATAACCATAGGCTACGCCACCTGCCTAAAGTCCTCTGGTAGAGTACCAGAATTATCTGGTAATAAATGAAGTACACACTTACAGTGACAATGTTGAACAGCGCAAGGTGGAAAAAGAGGAATATTCTCAGCTTTTGAAGCTTCAAAAAGAAAAGATGTGTAGAGTTTCTGTTCGCTTTAATACAACCTGTGAATCGTCTCTAAAAGGACTCATTAAACTGAGTCCTGCTGAACAGAAGTCCGATTATCTGCTGAAATCTTTCATCTGAAGGAAAAAACAGGAGAAAAAGTTCGAACGCTCCCTTTGAAACGATTGTTTAAGAACAGAGCGGAAATACAGGCGGAGTGTAAAAGTATCTGAGACACCAGTGGAGAGTTTCTCTTCTGTCAGCTCCGTATGAGACGGAGGAATCATCTTTCTCTTTAGTACTAGAGATGTTATCATGCAGACACCTTCTTCACTGCATCATTTTGTCAGCAGATTTCATCCTGGTGTTCGGATGGAGCTGATGGTGAAAACGTGCTTGTGAATACAGAAGATGTAGTCGATACTCCGACATGTCAGGAGTACTTCAGTGTGAGTGCTTCACGTGCTGCGGCTGTGATTAAAAATGGATGAAAACAGGCAGTATTTGTTCTGTTTCAGCAGCAGATGCTCAGATAAACTGGTTCCCACGTTCAGGCCGAAGAGTCAGAAGTTTAAAATCCTCTCTGAATAATTAAAATGCAGAGTAATTATGGAAACAAACCGGAGCTGTGGACGTCAGAAAGGTATGGCATCTTCCTCCTGCTCAGGTTTTATTCCTCTGCAGACCCTCTGCAAAGCACCCTGTTATCTCTGGATCAGCAGGATCGGGAGGAAGAACGCTGCCAGATATTTGCTTTCCATGCAGCTCGTTCGGAGACGGTGATAACACCATGTGAAGCTGGTATTGGCATCTCACAGCAGGAGGGTGTGATGTCTGGCAGCTGTTTGCTGTGTGGAGTTCTGGGAGAGATCTGATCCACCTGCAGCTGCTATTTGCTTTACATTAAAATGTTTGCAGCCTTTGATTTGAGCAGAAAGCTGCAGCATCTCCGAGTCGATCTAAGTGGCTTCATTGGATCCGGCTGAAAACAGCTCCTTCACACACACTTCTGTGGTTCTAACAGCAGCTGCTTGGAGGACTGTGAGGTAAAAAAACACTCAAGAAGTAAAAGCTCTGCAGATGTTCAGAGTTTATCGGTCATTACAGTCTGGTTCATCAGTTCCACCTTTTCACTGCTTGTTAACACAAACATCTTATCAGCCAATCACATGGCAGTAACTCATTTAGCCATGAAGACATGGTCAAGATGATGATGAAGCTGAAACGGAGCATTAGGATGAGGAAAAAAGGGGGAAAGAGCAGCAGTCAGGTCCTGGTAGGGAAAAGATGAAGGTCTGGAGATGAATCAAGGGTTAAAAATTAACCCTTGATTAATAAATAAGAAATAAATTAATTAATTAACTGGGATTAAGATCAAGATTAAGAAACGAAACTCGCGACTGGCGCTTCAGGTAACTGCAGCCACGAGCCAAGCCGTCATGGGAGCGTGCACAAACTGAAGCTATAATGTTTTTTACTAACCTTTTTCTTCGTAGTTACACTTTTTAGTGTCTTTTAGTTGATCTGGATTGTTTGCTGACGGCAGAAGAATCCATAACTATCGCTGACAGTGTTTGAATTTACCGCGACCGTCTTCTTCCTGTATCAAAACTGCGGATGTAGCGTCACTTGACGTCACGTCCGCAGGGCAGCGCGGGAAATTCGGACACTGAATTGCAGCGCATTTGCAGCACACAGCCTGTTCAAGGCAACAGAGAGAGACGTGGGTGGGCTCGTTCTTTTGGGCATTTAGCGCTTCATCACCCATTACTATTAAAAAAATAATGGACATACATGTTTGTTTGTTTTTTAATTCCTGCTTCTAGTCCCTTTAAGAGTTTTAAGAGTTTTTAAGACTGCGCGGGAACCCTGTGTTCACTTCCATTCTGTTGCAGCCCATTGTGTTGTTTTGTGGCCTCTGTATTGCTGTGACACTTCTGGGTCACCGTAAGATTGCCATGTCTGAACGCACAACACCTCCAACCTTGAAGCAGATGGGCTACAGCAGCAAAAGACCACGGGTGCCCCTCCTATCAGCCAAGAACAGGAAACTGAGGCTACAATTCACACAGACTCACCAAAACTGGACAATAGAAGATGGAGGAACGTTGCTGGTCTGATGAGTCTCCATTTCTGCTCCACATTCAGATGCTCGGCTTTGAATTTGGTGGAAAAAACTTGAAAACATGGATCCATCCTGCCTTGGTTTAACTGCCACAGCCTACAGATGCGGGCATGAAAAAGTTCTGCTTTTTTCTGCCAGAAGTGGTGCAGTAATGGTGCACTATTACTGCACTATTACTGCACTATCATTGGCTGAACGATTTGTCCCGGGAATATGTCATCACGCACGGTGTCCAAACTTGGCGTGTGGAAACATGCTTGTTCCGGGCGTTCATTTATGCTCTGAAATCGTTTCCCCTGGGCACACAGCCGTTTCTCTGTGCGATTGAATTAGCAGACAAGTTGCTGGTAAATGGCTGGCAGTCGGCAGAAAGGGGAACTTTTTCACGCCCGCATCTGTACCTTATTGCTGCTGACCGTGTCCATCGCCATCATGACCACAGAGTAGCATCTTCTGATGGCTACTTCCAGCAGGATAATTCACCATGTCACAAAGCTCAGATCATCTCCAACTGCTTCCTTAAACATGATGATGAGTTCACTGTACTCCAATGGCCTCCACAGTCCCCAGATCTCAGTCCAACAGAGCAGTTTTGGGATGTGGTGGAACGGAGATTCTCATCATGGACGTGCAGCAACTGTGTGATGCTATCATGTCAATATGGAGCAAAATTTTACAACACCTTACTGAATCTGTGACACCAAGAATTAAGGCAGTTCTGAAAGAAAAAAAGAGGCCCAACCTGGACCTGATAAGTGGAAGGGAGGGTTTATATCCACACAAACTGTTAAGAGGCCGCAATTTCAGAATATGGTCAAGTGCCCGTATCTGGAAGAGTAGGTGGAGCTGTAGAGTGATGCTTAAAGCTGATTGGAAGAAAACAAATTTGTTTGTAATAAAAATCTGATGATTGACATATTTCCAGAGGGACTATCAGTGCTCTGAACAGCAGAACTTACATTTACACAGCATTTTCAGAGGTAATGATGATGAAAAGTTCCAATAAATCCAATTAACTCAACAGTTTTCTTCTGGCTGTTTTAGGCTAATTATAGTCAGCTTAGTTTTTTTCTTTTTTTCTTTGGTACATTCCTAAGTGACAACAACGTGATTTCTGCTGATTTTTCCTCTTTATGAAGTTTAAACTAGGGCTGGGCTCCTTTATTTTCGCATTAACACATAAATTATTTAACGCTGTCTCCGATTTAATCACACCCTTTCTCACTGGCTCTGAATGCACATACAGGCGAACTGCAGCAGAAAGGAGGAGGGCTGGATCAGGATGGACGTCATCACACATCAGCATTTGGGGTGAACAATGTTCATTTGAACACGTGACCACACACAACAGTTCATTACCTTTGTGTGCGGTCTTTTCCGCCTCCATCTCGGCAGAATCTCCTCCATGTCCACATGTGGAAAGATGCACTCGCTCGTTAAAAACTAGGTCATGATTTAGGCTACTATGCCTGGTAACTGAGTTTTTGAAAACCTGAATGAGCCAAAAGTCATTTAAAAATATTTTTTTCTGAAAATGTAGACGTGCTGAGATTGTAATCCTATTTCTTGTCTTCCTGCAGGGAAACACCTGATGGCTGAAACTCATCAGATATTTTTCCCTCTGTTTAGAAGACAGGCAGATTGACAACTTTGAAATTCATCCTGCTTGATACCTTAACTTATAAATCCTGAAATTTTTATCCATTTTTTTTTTATATAAATATTTGATTTTATGACATTGATAAAAGTTCCCATTTGAGTTTTACAAGAAATCTTTCTATTGTTACTGTGCTAAGGGAATACTGCTGCTCAGTGGTTCATTTGTAAAGTGGGAGGTCCCGAAATGCACGGCGGGAGGGGGGGGGGGGGTGGTGGTGGTGGTGGTGGTAGGGGGGGGGGGTTGGTCACGATGACTCAAAAGGGGGATATTGCAGTGACGACACACACACACAAAATAAATAAACAACTAAAAATAACATGGCCAAGGCACTACTAACCTCTTTCAACCCACTTTGGCACTGCCGCTCAATTACACAACAGTGCGCATAAGATTAATCACGGTTAAACTTTTGCAACTATGGAGATGTTATACATGGTTTGAAAGCTTAGATTCTCCACAATACAACCACTAAGTTAATTTTTAGGGGTTCTTAGCAAGACTCCATTTCTGAAGAAAAAAGCATGTTGATGTTCATTTGAAGTTTGCAACACAACATCTGCACAAACCCATGACATTCTGGAAAACATAGTCTGGTCTGATGAGACCAAAACTGAACTCTTCAGATGTCATAAGACACAACATAATGGACCCTTCGCTAGCCCCACCCTGGAACTGCTGTTAACCAGTCATACGTTAGCAACCGTAACTAAGACAAGGAGTTTCTGGCAAACTTCACTTCCATAGACGGGGCATACACAGGATTTTCAAGTCTGATGACGGATATTCAGAACATTTGGGTGATGTTGTACTTTTGCCCTCTCAACCCCCGAAAAAACCCACAAGCGGAGAGATGTGGAATATGGATTAAAGCAACCCTTACCGATCTTGCATTTCAGAAAGCACAGCAAGATTATTTGAATATAAACAGTCCCGCCTCACTCCTAAGACACACCCCTTCATTCCCTCCACCTCCCAATGCAGAATCAAAGGTCTGACAGGCAGGTCCGTTGGACAATCCTAGGGGTGCACCCCACTTCAAGGATTGGTTGGAGTTTTTATTGAATATTTAGAGATTGGAATAATATTTTATTTTGATTAATGGTGGGTCTGTCTTGTATTTCAGAGTTCCATTACCTCATTCATAGCATTTTACCCTGTTAGAAAAATAGTGTAAGAATGCAACATCAGTAAGGGTTGCTTTAAATGTTTAAATGGCGTGAAAGATTGATTAAACAGTGTGGAAGACCTCACTCGCAGCTGCATGAGGCTGAACACAGAGCTGGACAAACTGTTTATTCCGAGGTAAGACGCTAACGCCACCTAGATGGACAGTAGACTCACGCACATCCCAGGGAATGAACTGGGTGCTGGATGCAAAATGGAGTACAAGCTTGAAGAATACAGATCCGCACACCAGGGAATGCTCCTCAGAAGAATTTAATGCGTATTACGTTTTGGGCTCGATGATGTCTGATGAAGGGCACAAGCCCGAAACGTAATACGCATTAAATTCTTCTGAGGAGCATTCCCTGGTGTGCAGATCTGTATTCTTCAAGCTAACACCAACTAGCACAGTAGTTAGCTACAAGACAGCGGCATAATATTATGTAAAAGCTACTGTTTTAACATGGAGTTATGTAGCCATGTGTCGCTAGAGGCTAAACAAATACACCAGATAAACATGAGTAAGTCACGTTTGGTGCCAAACAGAGACAAATATAACACGGTCCTCTGCCAGTTTCTCAGTCCAGTAGCTGCTATCCCGATCAGATCCAGTATCTGCCATTACGATCAAATCCAATGTATTGATCAAACCCACGATGTGGGAACAACATCCTGGTCAAGGGGAAAACATCCAACAACAGGCTAAAACACGTCAGATACCTGAAACTTTCTGGAGTCATACATGACAGTTAGCTTAATATAAAATCTGTTAACTTACTCTGCGATGCAAGAACGTTGTTGTTCCTTTATACGTTTGTTCTGGACATGAATCATCAAGACGTGGAGTTTCTGAGTTTTTCTGTATGAACGCTGAGCCTTCGCTTCGATTTTAACATCCTCTTCATCAACATTACTCTGTCGACAAATGATGATGAATTCCTCAGATGCATCCTGCAGTCCTTTCTGTCTAGCCCCCTCTGATATTTCCCAACTATTTTTCCAGAAATTTAACACAATTTCCTTCAGAATATGTTCACTGAAATCACTGAGCAATCCATGTTGATGTACGCAGAAATTAGCTAAAAACGGAAAGTTTGCCAGACTGTAACCATGGGGGCGGGACATAGCAAAGGGTCAATTGCAGGAGAAATGGCCCCACACTCGAGCCAAAAACACCATAGCAACAGTGAAGTTTGGAGGTGGGAACATTATGGTGTATATATGTATATATACAGTATATTTATAGATATATATATGTATACAGTTGTGTGAAAAAGTGTTTGACCCCTTCCTGATTTCTTACGTTTTTGCATGTTAGTCACACTCAAATGTTTCAGTTCATCAAACAAATTTAAATGTGAGACAGATATAACACAAGTAAACAGAAAATGACATTTTTGAATGAAGATTTTTATTTTTAAAGGGGGGGATCCAAACCTCCATGGCCCTGTGTGAAAAAGTGCATTTAATTTGACTAATCTCAGAAAATCATGTAATTAATCATAAGAATTGTAATCGTTGCCCAGCATTAGTTTAAACAACATTTAAACCCAGTCAGCAGGGTTCCAGTCTGTAACAGGTAAAAATGACCGGACCCACCAAAGTTCAGCTCAGCTGGGTCCAGATATGAATTCATTGAAAAATCTCAAAGGAAAGAAGTCCCAGCCTGAGATGTATGAGGGCTTAGATGATCCACAGGAGATGAGCTGAGGGTAACGAGAGATCTTAATCCTCACGCTGACAAAATTTAAAGAGCGATCCTCAGGGTCTGACATCCTTTCATTCAACAGGCTGGAGCAGATTCAGAAATCCATGGACAGAAACGGGTCAAAGACACGAGGAGATTCAGGATTTTTCTAAAGTTGAAGACTGAAAACACTCAAAAAAAAAACCTGATGATGTGGAGGAGAGAAAAGACTGCTGCTTCAGCAGAGACCAATTCAGGAGAGAGGAATCAGAGCTGAACATAGCGATCAAATGATTTTATCAATTATTTTGAATTTGCCATTTATGCTGATTTGTTTTCATGAAAATGTGGATTCTTTTTCCCTTTAATATGCATCACCAACTCTCTCCTTGGACTTCCACAGCAGACTCAGCCTCCCCCGCCGTTATCCCACAGAGAGACAAACAAAACTAAAATAAACATCCCAGGAAGCAGACGCGTTTGGGCCTAATCCAGGCTACTTTTGGCACTTTTGGCTCAGTTGCAGCACTGGCAAGTGCTGTGTGGGCCAGAAATGGTCCAAATATGAGGAGCTGACCTGGATACAGCTTACAGGAGGTCACAATCATGGAGTTAATGCCCAAATTCAAAGCCAAACAAAACTGCAGATGTGGGCCATTTTTCATCTGGGGTGGCAGCTAGCAGGAAGAGTTCATCCCCAAAAAAGCAGCGTGTTATCAGTTATTAGGAGTTAGATCGGTGTTGAGCTCTCTGATTCAGAGCATGTTGCTGAATTAGTTTAAAGGCTGTTTCTACCAAAGGTGGCAGAACAACTGATTCATTTTGCAGCTCCGTAGACATGTCACAGAGGTGGTGGTCAAGTGAGCAGACACCTCAGAATTCACCCCTTTGCCTGAATATGTTTCTTATGAGAAACTAATGGAGCTAATTGCTTAATAATTAACATTCAGAACAAAATCTCCAAGATGTTGATGTTTACTTCCACTGAGATTTCAGATGTCTAAAGATACGCTTCTTTTCCATACAAGCCAAAATTCACTCACGTTGTTCACAAGCTCTTTTTTTTTTTATACAACAAACACATTTACATGACAAGAAATACGTTTTATGTGGTTTTTAATAAGTTTTTCATGTTTTTTTAAAGGAGTACAGCACAAGTTCCAGCTTTTTTCAAGAAGCGTGCCCGTTGTGGCGACGAGTAGAAGTGACACTGATGTCGTGCACATGCATGAGCTGCTTCAACTGCGTTGGTCTTTGGTTTAACCCACATTACACTCAGTCTGAGCCCAGAGTTAGACACACGATGTCTACTGAAGTAATAGCTACAAATCTGTAGTTGTTTGCGGTTTGATCGTTGAGTAAACTGACAAACTGTATGCTAACTGTAACAACAGGCTAATGCTGGCTTGTAGTTCAAATATCCAAATTCAGAGGCTTAGACTACGATTACCTTACAAAATTGCTGCATCAAGTAAATGTAACCAGTGGCCAGAGTGTTTTCTTCCCAGGAACAGTCATATTGTCACATTTCCATGCTAAAAACTTAGCATTGCAATATTATGCATCCTTATTTCCATCATACATCACATTTACCTTGTTAGTAAGAAGAAAGCCAACTGCAGTTTGGTTTTATTCCCAGAGCAGATCGGAGCTCCCTCCAATTTTTTTTTAAAAAGGAAAAAAAAGCAAAGCTGCTCAGTTGTTTACTCCTGTCTTACTCTGGCGCCAGTCAGACTCAAGTTTGGTTTCTTCATTTCACAAGACAAAACTTTTCTTCTTTGTCTTACTGGAGTTTGAGTTGGGGTTTGAGAGGGACTTGTTATCCATCTTTTAGCAGCAGTCAGTGTTTTCTGAAGCAGCTGCGCAGCCAGATGAACGAGTACGCGCAGCTCGTCTCCCCCACAAGCGTCCCCTCGAGGCGTCTTACCCGAAACTCTCACATTGAGCATTCAGAAACAGTATTAGAGACCACCGCAGTGAAGAAACATCAGCTCATTCTACACATCAGGCAGTTGTTAGAGCATATGGAGGAAAGAAAAGAAAAGTATTTAACATTTAAACTTGTACAATGCACCTTTTAGAAAGGAAAGAAATATCTATGTGAATTTAATGTGAAAGAATCTGAGATTAGATTGAACAGGAGCTGGTTGCCTTCAGAGTCAGCATGAAAAACAGAAATAAAGTCCCAGCCTGTGGCTCCTTATATTTCCAGGTGTTTCCAGGAACTGAGGGCACCAGCTGGGCGTAAAAAAAGGAGGTCGAAACTCTTACGGCAGACTTAACTATGTCTGATGTTGAGCCTGCACCCAAAAAACTGATTCGAGCCCCTCTTAAAGGGGACACATTGAGATTTAATTTATTTTACCCAAATTTAGCAAGTAAATATTACTTTCTTTATTTTTCATTGATGTAAAGTAAAATAATTTCACAACAAACCTTCAACTCCAATTTAATGAGTTTGATAGGCTTATTTACATATTTCCCATCATGTTTTTTTTAGGTTCTTGGTCTCGTCTAGGTATTGACTGCATTTTGTCTCGGTCTCGGACAGGGCGGTCTCTGGATTTTTGAACGAGACTGGTCAAGACCATTGCTGATTGGCTTTTTGTCCATAACTTAGCTGCTGATAAGAGTGGAAAAGGACCCTGTTAAAAACAGCTAATAACAATTTAAAGGCCTCCTTCCACTGAAAACCCGTTTAACTTGCTCCTTCTGAAATACGGAGGGTTTCCCCTTGTTTACTTACACATGCTGACTTGCTAGCGTTGCGTTCCCCCCAGTCGGCTGTGTTTTCTCATCAGAGAAACAATACGAAGAAAAGAGCGAATCGGGAACAGCCTTGCACTTCTACATCACATTGCAAATAGCGTATCCCACGTGGGGTTTCTATCTGTCCATTGGAAGGCAGGTAACCCTCCACTACACACTAAAGTAAAGACGGCACGACTGTAGCTTCGGAGTTGAGAAGCTAATTAGCTAACTGTTTGTTAGCATGGCGGAACAAACTTGTTTGTCGGCTCTATTTCCTGTCTGTAACAAAATAAGAGCGGAGGGCGGAGCTTCCTTCATACACTGATGGGAGGCAGCCAATCAGACGGAAATTCATGAGAAGGACCCGGAAAAGCTGCCGTTGGACCACAAGCCTCTCTTCTAGTATACAAATACAGCTGGATACAAAGATACCAGAAGGTTTTTTTAAACAGAAACGATGCAGAATGCATCCAATAATAATGGAGAACACAGAAATATTAATGAAATGACCATGGAAGTATAACTTTAAGAACATTGGTAGTGTTACGTTTCCCTGCAGCTGCAGCTGCAGTGTGACTGATGCACCTCCTGCGCCCAGAGAGGCGCGAGCTGAAAGGGGGAGAGCGGCTGTGTGAACTTGTCAGCATGACTGAAGGACCACTGAGGACACCGAGGTCTGGACCAGGACCTCCAAATTTATAATAAAATTAACCAAAAAAACATTAATCTCAAAAGCATTTACCTGAGAAAATGATTTCTGTGCGTATTGATACTGAAATAGTGATTCTTCACCGACCAACCACCTGTATTATAGAACTGATTCTCAAGCTAAATCTTATTTACATATTTATTATTATCAACATGAACACAGTGAAAACTAACTAAATCGTACAAATGGGTTTGAACTACTTCTTCTTCCACCTGCCAAGGCACAACAGTGCACAGCAGCAGCTGGCCGCTCAGTCACTGATCAGTGATCAATCATCCACACAGCAAATGCTCGTTATTTTTTTCAGACTTCAAGTATGCAGAGTAATTATTTTTTTCACTTCAGAGATCATCAAGAACAACTTACCTGCAACACTGATGCTTAGCAGCGTCATATTCTTCAGGTTAGTGTAGAGTTCATATTTACTGAACTAACTCCCTGTTTGCGCATTTCTGATTGAGTCTACATGGTTCTCACTTCGTCCAGCGTGCGTGTTTACTTCAGGTTCGCTGTAAATCTGAATTTTGTTTGATTATAAACTTTTTAGTAGTGATTATATCATTTCATGTTTGTGCAAACTGTTCAACATTATGAGTGTGATGATGATGATGACACTGAAGAAATTTCAGATGATATGCAGTATCATTGTTCTAAAACAGACACTGAGATTAAAAGGAAAACAAATGGCAGAAAATAAGATAAACTACAACCGACTTGTTAGGAGAGATTTCTCCCAACTTGGCTATAATTAAATTTGATGTTTGCCAAAATTTATTAGTATATAGTTTATTTAATTCATAGTGCTGCTTTCAAAACAACGGAGAAAAGATTCATTTTTGTTGTCATATATTTGTTTAAAAGCAAACTTTAAAAACCCCTCACATTTTGATGTTTTGTTATGATTTTTCTTTGATATTTGTGGTCTCGGTCTCGGTCTCAAAGAAGTCTCGGCCATGTCTCGTCTTGACCTCTGAAAGTCTTGACCTTGTCTTGGTCTCGGTACTCCCTGGTCTCGGAAATGGTCTCGGTTGGTGCAGTACTGACTAGAGCCCGACCGATATGGGATTCTTAAGGCCGATACCGATTCCGATATCGGGGGCTTTAAAAAACCGATATCCGATATATTAGCCGATATCCGATATTGGCCGATATCCAATATATATCGTCCAGAATATTTAAAAAATGAACATAGACATGGACAGGATATGCACTGTCCAACTGTAGTACAACTTAAATTCTCATAATCAAAATAGGATTCAAGACTAAGAAACAGAACACTATAGAATTAAAATAAGCAACTTTACCTTGAACAGTGTCAACATAAGACCATAAATACAATCAATTAAAAAAAGGGAAAACTCTAAACACAATAGTAAATAAAAGGCAAACTGTAAACACAATTGTAAATAAGGTAAACTGTAAACATAATGACATCAGAAAAGGCAAACCTTTGTAACGATACATTTTTAAAAGACTCATTCACAAAAACATCTTAGAAATATACATTTGTCATATTTATAAGCTATTGAAAAGTCTCATCCTCCACTGAACACAAGGCCACAAACTAGATTTAAGTGGCAATGTTGCAGATTTTAAAACATCCAAACAGAATTGCAACTAAATACATTCGTTGGAACCTTTTAAAAATTAATTTAATGAAAACATTATGGCAGTATGAAGTGTGGAGGGACACAATATAATAATCTTATATTCCTTCTAAAATCCTATACCTTGTTTATTTCATGAAGAGGCAACTTGCACAGCATTTAAATGCTGTAGCCTATAATAGTCTTACTTTGGCTAATAGTAGAGATGGTAGTTAGCTGTTGCATATGTCTTTGTTTATTTCACAAAGAAGCAACTTATTCGGTTAAATGCTAGCAGGGTGCAGAGAAAGCACGCTGCTCTCTGTGAGGGGAGGGGCGAGAGGGAGCAGCACTCAGGAAGGCAGAGGAGCAGAATAAGCGCGCAGTAGAAGTTTCTTTTTGCTTTTTGCACCAAAAACACAATATTTATATCGGCCACATTTTGGCCGATGCCGATTAATGGGCCAAACGCCAAAATCAGCCCGATATATCGGTGGGCCGATATATCGGTCGGGCTCTAGTCTTGACCACAACACTATTAAAAATGTGTGTTTCTGACTTGTTACGATGGTGCACCAGCATTCACTATGAACATTTTTCGAGCCATCACTGCTCAGTGGCGTCCTGAGGCTGAGATATCGCAATCACACCATGCAACTTTTCTAACCGTGATGCTGCATGACGTTGCAGACAAGTATTGGTTTCGAAGGGTGTTCTGAGTGCACATCATGTCGGATTTGGAAAAAAATGCAAGACAACGGAATGAGATGTTTCTCTTTAAGATGCTGAGACTGTTGATTCTTTGAAAAAACAATGAAGGTTTTTATTAAAGCAGGCTTTTTGACGAGGGTTTTTATTCGTGAAAAGTGTTATAGATGTATAGATAAAATTTCCTTCCTTCCTCTTCCAATTTTTTAACAGATGTGTAGCTGCCATCAGATTCAAAATGAGCTAATGTTTCTATGAAATGGTAAAATGTCTTAATATTTGATCAAATATGCAAATAAAATATGGGTTGATGGGATTAGTGAGTCATTATTCTGTTTTTATTTATATTTTACACAGCATTCCCACTCTTTTGGAACTGTATTTATCTGTGGCTCCACCTAGGACTCTTCATAAATTGGATATTTCAGCATCCTGTTGATTGTTCTTGTTTATTTGTAAAAGCAGGAGAAGGAAACTGTCTGAATTTTATTGTATTTTTCAAAGATAAACTTTTCAGCTGTGAAACTCCACTTCAGGCCACTTGGCATCAAATTATATTAACTTACCTTTGGTTTTATCTTCATATCTCTATGTGTTCCTTCATTACAAAGGTGGGATTTCTCTGATATTTAAACATTTAAACCTGCTCTGGAGAGAAAAAGGTTTTCATGTCAGTGGTTGGAGACAACTGATGTGAAACCAAGTCGTCAAACCAGATACAGGATCTTTTTTTCTCCCCGATTCCTTGTTCATTGATCTGACTGTGAAAGCGAGCCGGCGTGCATCAAAAGCCATGAAGGGCGACCTCGTGAAATTTTAAAGCTGGACTGCAGCTCACACGAAGACTTTGCCTGAAATATTCATGTTGCTTTGACTTGCAGCCGCAGCCCGCGGGATGCTGTTCGACTTCGCTTTAACACGCCTGTTTTCAGATGACCTGGGATTGAATCTGGCTCTGTGATGAAAGGAAGGAGAGGAGTTCGAGAGAGGGGGGGTGTTGGTCGGTGTCGGGCTGATGGAGAAAAGAGGCTGGATTTGTTAAACAAAGTGGAACATTCAGGAGTTCAGGAGTGAGAGGAGGATGTGGTGTGTTGGGCCTCCAGCCGACTGATCTCTCTCTGAATGGCTTCAGACTGGTCATCACTGCCACGGTAACGCCACAAAATAACCAGCTGATTAGAGCCTTCTGGGACTCCCAGGTAATCAAATCAGCAAATTAGACGCTGCATTAGCTGCTGCGCTGCTTCTCATAAATAAAGTGTTAGGGGATGGTTGTTCAGGCAGGAGGAAGAGGAGGGGCCAGTAAGGCTGCCATGGAAACAACACCTAAGAAAGATGAATGATGGGGAATGTCTGGACCGCCAGCATCAGGATCCAGAACTTGATCCAGTTTTCTCTAAAGGGGGGGTGGAGTGATGTCACATTTCTTTTAGGTTGTTTTTATATGTATACTGTATTTTCAGAACTACTGAAGGTAACACAGTTTGACTGTGCCATGGCATGATGTGCCTGAGAATGACACGAAACCCCCTCTTTTATGTCCTGCTCCTCATCGAGCTCAACACCTGGATGTGCACCTGGGTGTAACGTTACATCCAACCTAGAATGGAGAGTTACAACTGGTTTAAGGTTAAGACGAGTCCACCAGTTAGACTTCAGCCCGGTCTGTGTTCTGCCTAGTGGAGCAAGCCTAAGTTTGAAACTCGGACTTGTAGCCATGATAATTGTACCAGAATCACACGGCTAGAAAAGAGAAATAATGGCAGGGCGTTTATTTTACCAGATTGACAGAACAAACCTGCTTGGTGAGGTGATATAAAGTAACATTTTTAAAGACAGGCGCTGCACTGGATGAGCTCTCCCTTCAACTGCAGCATCTGTCGAACATACAGTAAACAGCGCTGCCCCCCGCCCTGCAGGGCCGATTGCGCTCAGGTTTTAATGGCAACTGGGCCTTTCAGAATACAACAGGAGACATAATAACCTATAAATAAATAGCAACAGTGGCATGGTGGTTAGTACTGCAGCCTCACAGTAAGAAGGTCACTAGTTCGATTCCCGGCTAGGGTGGGGGTTCGAACAATTCCAACAGTGGCCTTCCTGTGTGGAGTTTGCATGTTCTTCCTGTGTATGCGTGGGTTCTCTCCAGGTACTCTGGCTTCCTCCCACCATCCAAAGACATGCATGTTAGGTTAATTAGTCACTCTAAATTGTCCCTAGGTGTGAATGTAAGTGTGAATGGTTGTCTGTCTCTCTGTGTTGGCCCTGCAACGGATGGGCAAACTGTCCAGGGTGTAACTGCCTCTCGCCTGATAATAGCTGGGATAGGCTCCAGCAACCCCCCCAACCCTGAACTGGATAAGTGGTACAGAAAATGACTGACTGACAGTTAGTATTGTTATTTTGTCTTGCTGTGAGGATTTCCTCATGTTCTTATAATTCTGAGTTATCTCAATTCTCTGTCTGTATAACTTTTCTTCCCTTTCTTTGGGTATTGTAAGGTCAATCCACACCTCATATTCCCGTTCGTTTGTTAAGACAAGTAGAAGCGTGTTGGATAGAACTGTGTTGCATAGCAACAATCGTCAGTTTGCATTTGTTCACGTGGACTTGCATCGTAAGACCAGGCGCAGCTACTACTATTGGCCGCGTTTCCCAGATTAGTTAAGACACTCTTAACGCTGAGGTCCTCCTTAAGTCACTTCTTAAAGGTGCCTTGTTTGGACGTTGCGTTTCCCAGATGCGCTCTTAACTCAGTAGCTTCTTTATTTTCAGGAGCGGCCAGACCCACTCTTTCGACCCTTCTTTAACGTTCCCCCTGCTAAGGCAACAACAGGCCCATCTACTGGTCACTTTTGGAAACGACACTATTTCCCCGTGAAAAAAAAAAGTAGAAAATGGAAATCATTAAAAATGGACCTATTCACGGATCAGTTGTTGTATTTTGAGTCATGTTTTCTCACTCATGTCATAATGTCAATCATCTATGATGGAAGAAAACTGTAGTTACCGAGTGATGACAGAAAATATTGTGGTTAAGTTTAATCATTATGGCAAGATAGGCCTCCCTATACTTAGCTTATGTTAGATAAAGCTGTGGGTATCAACCACAGAAACAAAAACATTGCGGTAGGAATTGTACGCAAATTATACGCAATCTATGAGGACTCACGTCATATTTACGCATTTGTCAGCTGTTCATGATGAGATGCACCTGCTTCGCTCAATAAAAGCATGGCCATTTACGCATACCCGTATCAGACATCATGGCTGCTTTACAGCAAATTTTGGTAGCAAACCAACAGCGTCGCCGTAGACGGAGTGACACTGTGTATGTACATGCTTTCATGCGCCAGCATTTCAGTCCTCTAGATGTGCTGTCAGATCGCGCTATTCAGATGCGTTACAGGCGCAACCCAGTCGCGCACACTGCAAGGGCTGGATGGGGACATTTTCAGCGCTATTGATTGCCATGCCCTGGCCTTTGCTTCTATGTCTTTTTCCCCCTTTGTCCCTCCAAAGAGAATGCTTTTTTTTACCTGCCACTTCTTCAATCAGAATCGCCATCTCCTCTGGCGTGAAGGCCGGAGAGCGCTTCATCCTCTTGGTGGGGTTCCCTTCAGCCATTACGTCAACAAATAGCGTCAGAATGACCATTATTTATAGGGCATCTGTAAATTTCCAATCGCCTACACCTGTTTAGCACAATTTGGCCAATTACACAATATACAATGAGCTTTTCAATGAATATTTGCAATCACTGGTAATCACATGCATATTCTTAACAGTTTGTCTTCTTGCACAAACACATAAACGTATAAATGGGCTCAATATCAGCGTCGGAAAAAAACCTCCACACTAAATGAATGGTGTCGATCGATATACCTGACCTCGATTGCTTTTTTTTTCAGCACCCCCGGAAGTGGATAGCTTCTGTTAGGACCTTCTAAAGATGTAGCGTAGCCAAGACGTTTCTCAGGAAATAAGAACGCATGAAAGAAGCAATCTGGGAAACGGGCGTATCTTTGCGATCCTTTGTTGGGAAGAGCTTCCTTGAGGCCTTCTTTAATCCAAAGAAGAATCTTAACTGGGAAACGCGGCCAATGACAGTAAATTAAATTCATGACAGTAAATGGCCGCGTTTCCCAGTTAAGATTCTTCTTTGGATGTGTGTGTGATCCGTTCGATTTCGTCGCGCGGTAGCCTGTAACGCATCTGAATAGCGCGATCTGACAGCACATCTAGAGGACTGAAATGCTGGCGCATGAAAGCATGTACACAGTGTCACTCCGTCTACGGCGACGCTGTTGGTTTGCTACCAAAATTTGCTGTAAAGCAGCCATGATGTCTGATACGGGTATGCGTAAATGGCCATGCTTTTATTGAGCGAAGCAGGTGCATCTCATCATGAACAGCTGACAAATGCGTAAATATGACGTGAGTCCTCATAGATTGCGTATAATTTGCGTACAATTCCTACCGCAATGTTTTTGTTTCTGTGGTTGATACCCACAGCTTTATCTAACGTAAGCTAAGTATAGGGAGGCCTATCTTGCCATAATGATTAAACTTAACCACAATATTTTCTGTCATTCACTCGGTAACTACAGTTTTCTTCCATCATAGATGATTGACATTATGACATGAGTGAGAAAACATGACTCAAAATACAACAACTGATCCGTGAATAGGTCCATTTTTAATAATTTCCATTTTCTACTTTTTTTTCTTTTGGGAAATAGTGTCGTTTCCAAAAGTGACCAGTAGATGGGCCTGTTGTTCCCTTAGCAGGGGGAACGTTAAAGAAGGGTCGAAAGAGTGGGTCTGGCCGCTCCTGAAAATAAAGAAGCTACTGAGTTAAGAGCGCATCTGGGAAACGCAACGTCCAAACAAGGCACCTTTAAGAAGTGACTTAAGGAGGACCTCAGCGTTAAGAGTGTCTTAACTAATCTGGGAAAACGCAGCCATTGTCAGTCAGGCTTGGTGCACACGGCGTAACTTCCACACTCTTAGAAATGATTCATTGGGTCAACGCAATTAAATTGAGGGCAGTTTTTCCATCCAATAAATATATGTAAGGTGAACTCAAATTTTATCCTTTCATGCAATAAAGTATAATTGAGTTAGTCCAACACATTTCTATTCAATTGCTTTAAATGGAAATAATCACATTTAATGAATGTAAATAATTCATGTTACTTTAACACAAAATCATGTAGCTCAGTGGAGTGAAATTACAGTATTTTGTGTTTATTTGACTCAATTTAAACATACTAATTACAGAGATTAGATTTACTACCAAGTCACTTTTGTTAAAGACATCTAAATGATTAAAATTTGTCATTAGACACCATCTTGCTGAATCTTTTCTTTGTGCAATTGGAAAAGTTATGCATATACTCTGAACAGAGTTAGCAGTAGTGCCAATGCATAGACACAAAATGTTAAGGAGACGGGGAGAGTCATGAGATTACATAGACATTTCACTTGCGGTGCAGAAAGGACAGACAGTACTGCAAGACAACGGAATGTCTTGCAGTACTGCGGTATAATTGATTACCAGACACAGTCGAGACCTTTCTCGAGTACTACAACTCTAATTTTTAAGGTCAAAAAGTTGAACGACATGGATGTTGTTGCGTGATCCTGCAATTCTCCTGTGATTTTGTTTTCTCACGGATCCACACAAACTGCAGCCACAGGCGCGCCATGTCTGACACATTCCTAGTGTGAACTGCCACACCGAGGAGGTCGGAACGAAGCTTTGCCGCAGCTGGAACGCACCACACATGGACCCAGTGTGAATCCAGCTTCAGACATTGGACCTTTAATGTTTTGCGGGCATCCCTCCGTCACTGGGTGAGTTTAGGGTCGCAAACTCGTGTTTAACCCTGACCTTTACCTTAGTGTGGAAGCCATCTTACAGTTCTGCTACCTTTGTTGAGCCGCCGCCATGTTTTAGACTGACTGTTTCATTGTGAAAACTCAGTCTGCGTTGTTGGTGGTAAGTTGGGTCTGTTTCTTACCCTGTGTTTTCACCGGATGCAAATAAAATTATTTTTATGAATGAATTACATGTTAAGTCAATGTACAGACATGAATAGACGCGTGTTTGCTTGGGGCGGCGCAACAAGCCCCAAACAGGTGTCTTATTCGCATGAATGTGACATCCTACTCGCGTAGAGCGTTTTTTTTTTTTTTGCTCGAGTTGAAAAAAATTGAACCAGAGAGCACGAACACTACAAGCCCCATCATTGAAAATGAATGAGACGTGATGTGAATGGAGCTCTGCAGCTCGCTGCTCTCTTCTATAGGAAGAAGAGAAAAGTGCTTCTCACAGATAAAAATCACAAAGTGCTGCACACAAAAGTGGTGAAATAACACCACAAATTTAGGACTGAAAACCTGGTCAGATAAAACCTTATTAACCAAAAGCTGCAGGTCTCTGTTCGACGGGATGAAATGTCACAACACCGACACTGCAGCGGGAACAGAGCGCCTGTAGTTCCCGGAGGAATATGCAGCTCTGTCCTCGCTACCTACAGCTAGCTTCCTCACTAAAGGCACAGATGCTCAGCAACTGGAATACAGTGTCTGTAGTTTGTATCCTGGAGGGATATGCAGCACCGATCCTCCCCGACAGATCATGAAACTGGGCTCGGGAAGCGGCCATCATCCAGACGTAATTCCTGGATCAGGTGATGAAATTCACCGAGCGCCTGTGGAGAATGTGATGGACCCAAACATGCCCGCGTATTCGGTTCTACAACTTCCAAAGCAGGTACAACGCCACAACTCTCTCGAAGTACTTAAAATAACCAGGTTCTGCCATGTTCACCTGACTGAGGTGACTGACGAGTGACAAACCACGTGCGAATAAAGCGTCTTATTCACGCGTACGATACGCATATTATTTGCTCCATTCACGTGAAAAAACGCCCAAATCAGGCGAGTAAACATCCAGCATTTGCACATTGAAATCTAGGATGGAGGCGTCTGGTGTGAATACGGGGTAAGAGTCAGACTTCACCAGGAAGGAACTTGCTGATCTACACATCAGAGGAGTTGGATGGACTGCAGATGTTCAAGTTTTAAAGTCCAGTTGCATTCTGCTGTTTTTAAGGTTCTTTGATCTGTTTCAGTCTGGTATCCGTTTACTTTTATCAGCATCGATGGGATCACAACACCTGTGTGAGGATGCTGAAGCGGTGTTTAGTTTGTCTTAACAGAAACACGTTTCCCACCTGTAAGAACTGGAACCAGCAGCGACAGCTCAGTCTCGGTCCTGCTATGTTCTCACCAGTATGCACAGCCTGCAGGATGTAGTCTGTACCATCTCTTCACGTTGCCATAGTTACAGGTTTGTCTCCTGGGTGTTGGTAGTTACTGGACTGGGTTCTGAATGAGCTCTAGCCTGACGGGGGAGTAAAATCGGCTGCTGCTGTTTGTGACAGCTCGATTAAATGGTCAATCCACATAAAGGAGACCAGTTTAAAGACACTAATCTCACTGTGGTCCGTGTTTTAGGCCACCCAGCGACAACTGGAGTCCTTCTTCTTCACTGAAACATCCAGAACCTGTGAGACTGATGCTGCTGATGATAGAGGCTTCCAGCAGTCAGGTTACAGGTTGTTATGAGGATGGGTATACGGTGACTCATCAGCTCAGCTGCACTGAATCGTGACTCCTCTGATTTCAGCTGCTGGAGGCTGAAACAGTGGATCTCATTAGATCAGAAGTTGTGGCTGTGTCCATTTCCTGAGTGTGTGTGTTACAACTCTGAGTCCTCAGTAACTGAAAAGCTGCTGTTCCTAAGTAAACCTCATATCGAGCCATCAACAGGTAAACTTATGGAAACACAAAACACAGACAAACCACATTTTCGGAAAGACTCCATCTGCTGGAAGAAAAAAAAATCTTTAAAATCTGATCCCTGCTTTATAAAAACTCAAAATGATGACGTGTTCTTTGGATTTTCATGGGTCATTTCTGGGTTTATTAGAGGCTAGAAGTCTCAGAGAGTTTCATATCCAGCTGAAAGGAAATGTCACTGAACAGGAACTGAACTGAACACGGTCTTAGAAGAACGTCACTTTTGAGATTGGTTTAATAGGTCAAGTTTACCTTCATGTTAACTGTGAGGGGGGGTGAATTTTACTTTTTATAACTCTTTTAAAAAAAAAAAAAAAAAATCCAATCTTGAAATTGCACATAATTAGGGGTGTTTTCTTTTGATTGACAGGCAGCAGACCGGGTGCCAGTTTTAGCCATGGAGGCTTGTTAGTAGCCTCGTGAGACCATCCTGACCTCGTGAGCTTCAGGTTTTCACTCGCAGATCAGTCTGGCTACTTTCCGTTGAAAAGAATTTCGAGCAGTTCACCAACGAACGTCCAATCAGCGTTGGCTTTGAGGCGGGTTGAGGTGTGACACAACGAGAAGCGACAGTTCAGTCTAAACAACGTGGCGCCTTCAGCGGATGAAGCTAGTGCCAGCGTGGCTATCGCTCAAGTTTTATCGGAATTACTGGCGACATGTTTGTTTGCTGAGCTAACGAAAACAACCCAGCACAACTTAAAGGTTGAATATGGAATACGGACAGAACAGCGACATCACGTGTGTCTAGGTTGTAGTTGCAACGGCAGAAAAACAACTCCAGCCGCTGGGATGCCAGGCTCACTGCCGATGTGCAAGTGACCAACAGTCTGCAGCATGTCCAACAAGTAACGCAGAGGAGTTTAGAACTGACAGCTAGCGTTAGCCATGTTAGCAAACAAGCTAGCTTACCGATCCAGGAGGAAAGTCGCCATTTCCGTGTTTTGACTCCATGGAAAACGTTTATGTGGGTCCATTTAATGAAGTCTTCACCTAAATTTCCTCCAGGTTTTGCTCTTCTCAGGTCACTACTCCTAAGGAACAGATAAAAATATCTCCAGGGCTCTGAAGCAGCTGCTTCACTCGTCATCTCCACAGTTTTCCCCTGTACCAGGCTAACTGTGCCCAAAATATTGTTTCCACACAGAGATCGTATTTGGCAACCTGCAATGGCGGCGTGTATTGGCTTACAAACGTAAATATAATGCCATTATCGAACCCGTTAAAACTTATTTTATAATTATTTTTAGGCTAAATATAATTTTTCTAGGAAATGTTGTACTTTCATTCTGTACACCTCCAAACGACCTGTGGAGGTATTATTTTTTCTTAAAATATAGCTTTTAATAAAAATGTTACATATTTAACCTTTTACTGGATCTCAGCGCTGCATTTGATACAGTTGACCACATTATATTACTCCAACGACTGGAGAAGTGGGTGGGTCTCTCTAGTTCTGTACTAAACTGGTTCAAAACATACTTGGAGAACAGGAAGTACTTTGTGTCAGTAGGCAATTTTACATCTGAGCAGACAAAAATGACCTGTGGAGTTCCCCAGGGCTCTATCCTGGGGCCTCTTCTGTTTAACATCTACATGCTCCCACTGGCTCAGGTTATAAAGAACAACAATATTAGTTACCATAGCTACGCAGATGACACACAGCTATATATTACAGTATCACCAGGAGACCGGGGCCCTGTACAGGCTCTTGGTAAATGTATTGATGAGATTAATGACTGGATGTGCCTCAACTTTCTTCAGCTGAACAAAAACAAAACTGAGGTGATTGTTTTTGGAGCCAAAGAGAACGACAGCAGGTTGTCACAGAACTTCAGTCCATCCACATAAAAACCACCAATCAGGCCAGAAATCTGGGTGTAGTGATGGACTCAGACCTAAACTTTGAAAAACACATCAAAGCGATCACTAAATCAGCCTACTATCACCTGAAGAACATCTCAAGGATAAAAGATCTGATGTCTCAGGAAAATCTGGAAAAACTAGTCCATGCATTCATCTTCAGTCGGCTTGACTACTGTAACAGCGTCTTTACTGGTCTACCTAAAAAATCAGTTAAACAGCTGCAGCTCATTCAGAACTCTGCTGCCCGAGTTCTCACAAAGACCAGAAAAGTGGACCACATCAGTCCAGTTCTCAGGTCTTTACACTGGCTGCCGGTCCATCAGAGAATAGACTTTAAAGTTCTGCTGCTGGTCTATAAAGCTCTGAATGGTTTAGGCCCAAAATACATCAGTGACCTCTTGACCCAGTATGAACCTGCTAGACCCCTCAGGTCATCTGGATCCGGCCTTTTATCAGTTCCCAGAGTCAGAACCAGACATGGAGAAGCTGCGTTCAGCTTCTATGCTCCACATGTCTGGAACAAACTCCCAGAAAGTCTCAGATCAGCTGAAACACTTAGTTTATTTAAATCCAGGCTGAAGACCCACCTGTTCTCAGCTGCATTTACGTAGATTTTATTCAAAAGTTAAAATCCGCACGTCTCTGTATTCTCTCTTTTAATCTTAAATGCTTTTAATTCTGAATCATGCTTCTAATTGTTTTTTTTGTTTTTTTTATCTCCCTTTTGCTTATAATGTTTTATGTAAAGCACTTTGAATTGTTCTGTACATGAAATGGCTATACAAATAAACTTGCCTTGCCTTGCCTTGCCTTTAACTGTGTTTAACTCAATGCATGGATAGGCTACACAAAAATAATCCAGATAACAACCCAAAACGAGTTACACATTTCATAACCTAGCAGTTGGGTTCATGAAATAACCCAGCAGTTTTTAGTGTGTGGTGTTTTTTTTTATTATTATTATTATTTATTTATTTTCCATCTCTTTGGGGTGCTTTTTATTCTCTGATATTTTTCTGTCTTTGTTGTTTTTTTGTTTTTTTTTTTCATCTTGTCATGTTTTTTTTATTTATCTCTTTGTAGTGTTTATTCATCTCTGTGGTATTTTTCATCTCTTTGAAAAGATTTTTTAATCTCTTTGTGATATATATATTTTTTTTTTTATCTCTGTGGTGTTTTTTCTTGTCTTTGTGGCGTGTTTCATCTCTTTGTGGTCATTCTGGTGGTGTTATGTCTGCAGAACTGTTGCAGCTCATTTTCAGGCTATGTTGAGCCTAAAGTCAGATTTTATGGTTCAACCATTTCAATCACCATGGTTACAGATCACTGCGGTAACTCATGTTACAGAGCAGCTTCTTCGGATTTTTCTGCAGATGATCTCAGACAGGAACACAAGACTGAAAACCTCTGACAATGACAAGGAAACACAGAAATTATGTTTGATTGTCTGACAAAATCAATAAGCGATGAAATGATGCTGGTATTGAAGACTTCTCAGGTTTTTCCTCGTCTGAGTGCATTAAAACATTAAAGAGTCCCGGAGACTCGTAGACGCTGAGAATAAGCTCATTTATCAGCTCCGGTTCCTCACCGACACTGCAGTCATAACATCACTTATGAGTCTATCCATCACCCTGACACTCAGCACGCCGCTGCCTCCGCTCTGATCAGACCGAGGAGACGCCGTTTAACACGACTGAGAAGGAAAATTGGGTTAAAGCGTAAAACTGAAAACTGCTGCTCTGCTCAGATGCTCATTCACACATGTTGAAGCTCAGCAGGACGGAGACGGAAATGGTTTCAGATTAACTGCTGGGTCGAGGTTAGTCAGCAAACGTTGTTATGAACATGGAACAAATCAGATTCTCTGATAACGTGCGGCTACATGAAAAGGGGAGTTTATTTAAAATTATCTTGAACGGTGAGTTGTTGGAGCCACGTGACTCCTTCAGAAAGTCCAGTTCAACCACAGAGTCAGTCAGAAACATGAAATTCAAGAAAATAAATTTTGTCAAAAGTACATTGAGATGCAGAAAACAGGGGGAAAATCCAATAAGACAAAATATTAAAAGATGAAGTCAGTACCAGTTCTAAGGAGCTTGAAAGTGAGTTTTTGGTCTGAGCAGCTTTTTTCTTTAACTCAGTCTGAACCCTCTTAGACAAGATTTCTGTCATTTCTTTAAGTTGTCTTCAGGAATAGTTCTTCAGGTTTGTTGGAGGACTTTCCACAGTCCTTTTTTTGGAAAGCGGTATCTCTCTTAGATTATACAGACTAAAGCTGCTTTCAGACTTGCCAGACTCATATTTTCAAACATCTCTCTTCCTTGCGGACCTGTTGCATCCCAGGCGCTTTCAAACGTCAGGAAATGTTGTGGATAAGTCAGCACAGCCACACAATCCCTTCAACCTTGTCAGGAACATTTTCTGGTGCGTTCAGTCAAAACGACGTGCCGCAGCATTTCCACTCTGATGACATGGGAACCCGCCGGTACATGTCTGCTACATCTCTGAGGTGAAAGGTGACGGTATAAAGGGCAAAGTTCACACTATTACCACTTTCCAATGCAAGTCTGAAAGGGACTTAAGAGACCTTTAAGACTGAGACCAATACTTTAAGATGAAGTTACAAACAAATGAGTATTACTGTCCTGTGAGTTCAGAGTTTTACGGATGCAGTTTGTTGTTGCCTGGCTAGCTAGCTGCTCTTGTCAGCTGTGCTTCAGCCAGTAAAGGGTGGAGAATGCCCCAGTAACTAACGGAAAGCTAAATCTGAACTCACAGAAAAATAGTTCTCTTTCATTCGTTCATTTGTCTTAAAGTATTGGTGAAATTAAGGAGATTTGCTGCAGACAATTCCTTATACACTCTCAAAAATGTAGGTACGAAACAGGAACATTTCTGTACCTGTAGGTACATTTTTTACAAATGTTCTCTCAAAACTACAATGTTGGTCTTTATGAGGCCAGAAGTGTACCTATATACTATGAAAAAGGGTCCAAAGTAATATAAAGTACATATTTGTACCATTTTAACCCTAAGGGTACCTGCAGCATTGAAAAATGTGTGTAGCTTGTACAATAACTATAAATAGCAGTACTTCTAAACAGTAGTAGAATTATAGTTATTATATTATGATTTTCATAATAATCCTAGTAATCATAGTAATGATTTTATATATAATTATACATGTGTTTGGCCTAATATTTATATAATAATTATTCATTTATTATTAGTATCTTTGATTGTTGTCATAATCTCTATTTTATTTATCTTTATTCATAATTTTTAATTGGTTTAATTGTACTTCCTCAACTCACACAGCTTGATAAGGTATAAAAATGGACCAGGACCGAAGGGTACAGAAATGTCTTTCAAAAAGGAACACCCCCAGCAACAAGCTTTGTACACTTTTAAGTACAAATTGGTACCTTTATTTTTGAGTGTTTAGAGAGGCCCATTCATTTTGCCATGTTCACTCCCATTACATGGATATACAAGAATCTATGATTAATCTAAATGCTGTCAGATTGATACAGAAATTTTGCCAGTGAGTAAATGCACGTATGAACTCCTAATAAGGTACAGGTTGACAAAAGAGAAAGTTATCCTTTAAAATTCTCCAAAAAAGGGGTTTTGACACCCTCATGTAGCTATTCATCAGACTTGACTGGGTTGTCCACCCAGGTTGTGATCCTTGAAGGTCCTGGTTATCATTTCTGGTGTCAAACCTTTTACAACGCTCTGCGTCTGTTTTTCTGCTTGGCCCCCTATATTGAAGCTTTAAGCTTATATTCTTCAGGGCTTCTTCATCATTGCCTGTGTGTGTTTGTGTGTTTGTCCTGACTGATCTAGTACATAGGCTTCTGTCTAAGGAGGGTTTAAAGCTTCCGCCTATTTATACTGACAATTGCGAGGACAGTTTGTTTGTTGTAGGAAATCACAGCAAAGTGTGAAAATATGAGGGGATGTGGACCGTCGGTGTCAGCGTTCACTTTAATCTGAGCTCATCATCAGTCTCTGCAGGTCCTGAGTCCTTTACTGTTGAAAGGCTACAGATGCATTCAGTGAAGAGTTTCTGTGTCCAGGCTGTGATTTTACTCTCTTTTCAAATATTTTCTCATAAGATGTGAAGACCATACTTTCACTGGTGGCTTGACATTTTGCCAGCAGCATCCCAACACTATCTTCCACAGTAATTCCCTTCATCTCCTCCTTCCTCCTTGAAAATTATCTTTAAGTTTTTCTCACCAGGTTGCTTATTTCTCAAACATCTTTCATTTTTCCCACCATCTTTGTACCATCGGATTGAATTAAAGCATCTTGTGAAGCTGGAGTAAGTACAGTATCTGATTGGTATTGGGTATCAGGTAATATGCTCAGCCCAGGTATCATATCAGATTGGATCGGAAAAAATGGATTGGTGCATCTCTACCACCAAACACACTGAGCGACTCTTCATCAGCTTTGCACCATTTTCCTGCTTACTGGAGCAAGATTTTCTCTCCTTATGGGCACCAGTAGCTTCCTGTGAAGTCCATAGCTGCAGCAGTCTGAAAAAAGGATGCTGGAAACCAAGTTTAAAGAGATGCTAGGGCTTATTCCAAAGAATATAAACAGTGTGGACACACCTTTTATTTCCAACTGGAACATTTATCCAACTTTTCCCGCCAGGAATGCTGTCTGATTAGACACTCTGTTCGCAGGTCCCAGGACCTCATCCTGCTCACACCTGTACCCACCTGCCCTCACTCAGCGGCACTAATGTCAGATTAGAAATAATCACATTATAAATAATTGAATTAGAACTAATTATGTTGATCCAATTAAGCGCAGTAAGCTTCAGCTTTCAGAGCAGCTGCCGGCTCGGCTCAGCTGGTGATCCAGGAACCACAAAACATCAGAAAACACTGAAAATCCCTTCATGATGCCTGAAAGTCTGTTTGATCATCAGCTCGTCAGACTGACGAGCACCATCCAGTTCTCACATCAGCATCAGGATGGAGATCAGGACCAGTTTCAGGCTGTTCATATTAAATAAATGAAAAAGTTGGTGTTTTTCTCCACATGCACAGAAGGGAGGCTGACGTGGAAGCCACTGGTTGCATCAATTTTTATTTTCTTTTGATTAGAGCTGTGGTGAAAAAGAAAAAAAGCCGGTATAGTTGTAATAGGAAGGTTATTGGAGAACAATTGGATATAGACTTACCTGTCAACAGGTGAGGACCTGAAGGTATATGGGGGAGATGTCATGTTTCCTTTGGTTTGTGTGGTGAAGTTAACCCTTTACTTGTGTCTCTTATCTTTACGCTCTTTGAGTCTAGAGGCCCCTTTTAGTGTTCCTATAACCTTTTTAAAGGAGGCCGGGCTGTTTTTTATTGCATATAGAGGAATTAGGGCTAGGGGCCTACAGCCACTATACCTTTTTCATTTGTCACCTTCTGTGAGGCTCGGTCTTTTTGGCCATACAAACGAAAAGAAGTAGTGGTTTTTTTATTTTTAGCACAGCTAACACCCCCCCCCTTGGTTAGCCTCCCCTTCTTCAGACCCCCCATATTAAAAAAAAAACTCACACAGCTGTTTACCTGTTTACCGAGATCATGTGCATAATGTTGTGATCCTACATTCCAGGATTAATGACAATCATAACCTGAATAAAATAATGGCCTTTTTCCCTCCATCACACAGACATTCCTTTTCAGGACAACAAGAGAGGAACTGACCTTCGACCCCTGCTGTGCAAAAGGCACCAGTCTTATCAAACTATAGCTCCTAAAACAGCTACTCTACCCCCGAAGATGAACATCTGCCCAAACTCTGACCACCTCTAAATAAACAGAAATGCAGATGCTCCCCATAAATGTTAAGAAGAAACCCCGCAAATGGCAGAACTTTCTTCTAAGTGCTTGTTCGACTCTTCAGCGACCTGAGACCTCTTTGTCTCACCAAAGCTGGTCTCCATCAAAGTTGACACTTCTTATCTCTCCCAACAAACTGTGGGACCAAAAGCAATGTTCTCCTCACACCAGGTTTCCTTTCTCCCTCAGCTTCAAAAGGACATCAGAATTTCAAGAATGTGTTCCTCTTTCTTGTATTAAACATTTAACTTGGATTCTTTTACTTTGAATTAATTTGGTTTAATTCCATATAATCTGATTTATATGCATATAACTTGATTCCTCTTTTGACATGATTCAATCTGTGTTGAACTTTCTAATCTGTTTTCAACAATTTAGAATGTGATGTTTTGAGATGTTTCCTTTTCAGCCACACAGATGACTTCAAGCTCCTACATGTCATTTTGTATGTAATCAAAGAAACCTTAATTATTGATCGTGCTTACATCTAAATGAGAATGGAGGAGAGAGAAACAGACGCCTGTGTAATGTGATTCTATGAGCTCCATGCTGACGCTTAGTCACTCCCTGTAGTGATGTATCGCGTCACAATTGGTTAAGTTCCCCTTCGAGGCGGGCCTTTCAAACCAGAGGACCGCTCTCCAATCTTGCTTTTGCAAAGAGTTTGTGCCAAGTCTTCGTCCTGTGAAGTCTTTGTTTTTGTTCCGTTTCGTATCGTCCTTTTTGTTATCTCCACGTGTAATCCCTTTGTCTGCGCGCGAAAGATCTTAACAATAGACTATAGTCCAACTAAGAAAGTTATTTTCCCCTTTTTGTTGATAATCGTTACCTAGTATCTCTAGAAGCCTCCACCAGTCATCAGGACTGACCTTTCTGATTTTTATAGACTTTTCTGAAGATTACTGCTGGACCCAAACGCAGTAGCCTGTAAAGTCTAGTTATTAAATTCGGACCCATTCGAGCAGCTGTCGTCAACCACCACGTCTCTTCTTCTGGAACTCTGCGGGACAGATTCCAGAACATCAGGGCAGCTCCAGACCTACTGATTCACGCACCAACATCCTTCAGAACACACCGATTCGGATTGGCCACCGGACCGGGGTTGCTCCAGAGAGGACCAGCGTACCAAGACAGTAGGATCTACCCAGCACCTTGAACATATACGTGGTGTCTGACAGTTTCATTCAAATTATAACCAAATTATTTAACTTGAATGTTAACCCAAATTATAGGTTTATTGAAGGACTCCGCTTCTCCTCCCTGCGAGAGTTCATTAGCATAATTAAGTATTCAGAACCATTGTTTTCCATAGCAATAAGTTTACAAGTTTCTCTCTCTCTTATTCTCATCCTACTTTCACATCATTCTCATCATCACAAGTAAAATCATCTTCTCCTCATGGTGCTTTCATCCTGCAAGCTCAACTGATTTGATATTGTTGGTTTATCCATTCTTGTTAATAAATATGTGTGATCACCTCACCGTTGTTCATGATTTCTGAACGCAAAATCCATGAAACTGACTTCTGTAGAATTTACTTCCTCTCAGATAGACTGATTTAGTTCTGATAAGACATTTTCAGGCTTTCTCATTCAAGCCTGAGCTTAAATAGATATATTTAAGTTATTATGAATGAGTGGTGCCCCAAGCAAACCGAGGTAAATCACTACAA
>JALJCO010012570.1:0-10424 GCA_023101725.1 Atherinomorus stipes | reverse complement strand
AGACTTCCTGCCAGGTAAAAAACCTCTGGAGCCTAGAGCTCCCTCTAGATCTAACATGAGGTTTCAGGATACTACAGTCTTTTGATAAATTTATCCTTTTTAATTGTAATGGAAAAAGATTGGATGTAAGGACACCACATGTAACTTTGGTAGTACATTTGTTGTCAGAAAAATTAATACCATTTATAGACAAGGAAGATAAAAGAGGCATTTTGTTGCCATAAAGCAACGTTCCTCTCACCATGTTTCCATGCCTTGTGGAATGGCTTTTATCACCGCTGGCTGTTGTTGTTTGGTACAATTTACATTAAATTTTTGAACAAAGTCATTGTAAACCAAAAAATTCCCCCCAAGATCCATTAGACGAATAAATCGACCAAATCGACTTCTCTCCACCCAGTCACCGCAAAACAAGGATTTTCTTCTTGACAAGATCCTCCTGTTATTCCAGATGGGAACAGTGTGAGGAGTAAAATTATGATGTTACATACTGTGTTACATTCCAGTATAGAAGGACCTGATGGAATTTAGATAATTGGATGGGCTGTTTGGTAATACAAAAATCACACCTTAACAAAAATCTATGCCACCACACCTCTCAAATATTTTAAATGGGATCTTATACCATTCCTCGAATGTTTTAACCGTATAATTTTTTCTCAGATAATGATGTTCGTTTTCCCAGATAAAATTATAATTTGTTTGATTAATTTATTTGATTAAGTGATCAGAGATGGGTAAAGAAAAAGCTGGATATGTAAATCGAGATAGTGCCTCCACTTTGGTAATCGAAATTTGTCCAAAAATGGACGTCTCACTTCGTAGCCAGGAATTAAGAATGCATTTACTTTTCTTCATGCAGTCAAAATATTCAGATCTTCTCTTTCCTTATAATCCTTTCTTATGGTCACACCTAAATATTTTACTTCTTCTTTCACTGGAATCCCATGCAAGGTGCTTGATTGATAATTGTATATTGACATTGAAGGGACTTGAGACAGGAATTTGAAAAAAACCAAACATGAATGTCCCTATTTTTCATACTAATGGTTGATGAAGCGCTAAATACCAAAAATAACATTTACACCTATGTTTCTCTCCGTTGCCTTGAACAGGCTGTGTGCTGCAAAGTGCGCTGCAATTCGGTGTCCGAATTTTCCGCGCTGCCCTGCGGGCTTGACGTCAAATGACGCTACAGCCGCAGTTTTGATGCAGGAAAAGACGGTCACGTTAAATAAAAACACTGTAAGCGATAGTTATGGATTATTCTGCCGTCACAATACGATCTAGATCAACTGAAAGACCACTAAAAATTGTAACAACGAAGAAAAAGCTTAGTAAACAACATTATAGTTTTCCAGCTCTGCCATGCGGATGTGACGTCACATGACGCTACATCCGCTGTTTTGATATAGGACGAAGCCGGTCGCGGTAAATGCAAACACTGTAAGCGATTGTTATGGATTATTCTGCCGTCAGCAAACAATTCAGATCAACTGAAAGACACTAAAAAATGTAACTACGGAGAAAAAGGTGAGTAAACAACATTATAGCTTCAGTTTGTGCACGCTCCCGTGACGGCTTGGCTCATGGCTGCAGTTACCTGAAGCGGCAGTCGCGAGTTTCGTTTCTTAATCTTGCCTCAAGTCCCTTTAACTCACTTTTTTTTTTTTTAGTTTAACTATAATCCAGAGGCTCTAGAAAAACGTTTTATCTTATTTACAGCTAAGTGGATTTGTTTTTCATCTTTCAGACAAAATAATGGTATCACCAGCGAGCTGAGTTATTATCAGAGGATAACCAAATACGTTCAATGGCTCAACATCATGGCTATTCTTAAGGAAAATAGCCAATAACTCTGCAGCAAAAATAAATAATAATGGAGAGCAGGGGCAATCCTGTCAGATTCCCTGTTGCACTTCAACTCTTCTGGTTGTTCCTTGTGAGAAACTGAACAATTAATACCGTTATACATTAAATTAAATAAACCTTTCACCAAACCCAAAATACTCTAGAGCATCCCTTTATAATTAAATCCTTTGAATCAAAAGCTTTGTAGAAATCTGAAAATAAAACAAAGCCTATATCTTCAAAAAACAAATAATAGTCTATCAAGTCCATCACACACGATCACAAAGAGACAAAAGTTCAGAAACTCTGAGAATAATATTAGAACTTGTTGAGATCTTTTCTACAACTTGAAAGAAGTGCTTATGGAGAGCTCTTCCTTTGCTCTGTCGGAGCATGAACTGAAACTGGGATGAGACTAGATTTAGTTCATAGAGAGAGCTCTCTGATTTCTCTTTGTCAGATCACAAAGAGACACAAAAGTTGAGAAACTCTGAGAATGATGAGATTTTGTTGAGATCTTCTCTACAACTTGAAAGGAGATTATATTGAGCTTTAGTACATCTTATTGCTCCAGAGATAAAACTGAGTCACAGGAGAAATAAACCTTAGTCTCATTTTTGTGTCACACATATCTCATAGTTGTCTAGGAGAAATGAAACATTTTGGACATCTCATTTCAGATTTTCCTTTCCTCTGGGTAGGGGTGTCAAATGATTCTATCCTGAGGGTGAACTCTATACTTAACCTCTCAGGTCCAGGTCCAAACAAAATCTTCATCTCACTATCTGTAGTATTAATCATTCTACATTAACCAATATCCAAAAGCATGCATAATGTCCTACAATAGCTTAGTCCAAATTACTTGAACTTTGACCTAGTTTCCGCTGACCTTTCAGAGCGCAACCATAGGGATAACAGTTCACGAAGCGCTACATACCAAGGAGGAAGAGAAACTACATGAAAAACTACATTAAAACCACCTTAAAGGGACATTGTGTAATCGGGAGCAGCTCCCTCGTACTTTTCATGCTGCATTCGCGTGAAACCGGGCAGACCGACGACAGCCGATGCATGTAAAGTTATCACCGGCCTCTATGTGAAGATGTGGTCCTTCAGTTACAGTGACATCAGTCCACATCTGATTTGTTGTCATGGCGATGTCGTATTGTTTTCCCTGACCCATGTTTTACCGTCTTTTGCTCGGTTTCATTGATTAAATGACATCTGGTTTGTTACCAACGGCCGTCTGCCCGACTGCACGTGAACGCAGCATCAGCGAGATGCTGGTTTCTCCCCACTGCAGCGCGGTCACTTTTCAAAGGCATCACCTCGAACTGAGCTGAAAACTCCGGTGTGTCCGGTGAGTTTCTATGTTTTCCTACTGTCACGCTTCTCCTGAATGCAAAAACATGGCGATACGACATGGCAGCCTCCACCGAGCCGACCCGCTCGATGTATAAATGAATGATACGAACGGCAAATTTAGAACTTAGAGGAGCACTTCAGTTTGTTGATGGGAGTGATTACTGATTAATGAAAAAACACTTTTGAACCAAATAATCAGTTTTTGTGAATGAATAACAGGAGAACTTACACAATATCCCTTTAAAGGCATCTTGTGATCTTAATAGGCAGAGCAATGCATGGCGAAATGTCAGTAGATCAGGATACCAGGTTTGTGATTAGGAAGAGTTTACAAAACAACCGTTACACTAAATACAATGCTAACACGAGCTTAGCTGTTTGTGTGCAATCACTTTTTCACACAGGACCATGGAGGTTTGGACCCCCCCACCCCCACTAATAAAAATCTTCATTCAAAAAACAGCATTTTCTGTTTACCTGTGTTATCTTTGACTCACGTTAAAATTTGTTTGATGATCTGAAACATTTAAGAGTGACAAACATGCAAACAAGTAAGAAATTAGGAAGGGGGCAAAAACTTTTTCACACAGCTGTATATCCATAATTACTGGGAGTCTAGGAACCCTTGACTCTTGAGAAGAAAAAAAAAAAAGCTTCAGTGCTGCATTGCTTTTATAAACCTCTGATTACTGCCCAAACATCAATAAAAATGCATTTATGAACAATTGCATTTGTTTTCAAGTGACTACCTCATATCAATATGTGTTTTACCTGTTGTGCAGCACTCTGGGCAAAGATGTGCTTTTTTAAGTGCTATAGAAATAGAAATGGTATAGTGTGGAAATATGTGCACTAAAAGAAGCCAAAGAAAAAAACCTCAGGGCATCAGTAGCTGTGAGTTATGTTGAAATGTGCAGCCACCTGCAGACATTCTCTATAGGTATGGCTGTTAATAAATATTTGGATGCAGACAGTTGTGAGATTGAGGTGGGCTCTAACAGCAGAACAGTCCACATATATCATAATTAAGCTATCACACACATGGCTGAGGTTCACTACACATTTTAAATGTATTTGTGTATATCACAGAGAGGCACATGGTGTTTATCAGCTTGTGGCAGCTTGACAGATAATCAACTCTGGCTTTGGAGCAAAGACATAAAATGTAATGTGGAGCTGCAAACATACATCCAGTCTACAGTAAGTGTGTGTTACTGTGTGCCAAACAATAATCATGGCAGGCGCTCTGTGGTCGCAAGAGTGTTGCCACTTGAGGTAACGGTTATTAATTTGCTTTACCTGTTTTCTAGTCTGAGCTTGAAACAAGTCTTTGCCTCAGGCAGAGGAGGATAAGTACCTTGGAATCTTGTTCCTAAGCGATGGCAGGATGGAGTGAGAGATGGACCAACATACTGCGTTTCGTTAGCTGTGATGTAGGCACTGCTCTGGTCCGTTGTGATAAACTGAATGCTTCCCTCAGAAAGTCACCCCTTTTCCTGAGATCAGGAGAGGAGCACACACATCTGTCACACACATTCACTATATTGCCAAAAGTATTTGCTCACCCACTTAAATGATGGGAATCAGGTGTTCCGATCACTTCCATGGCCACAGGTGTATAAAATGAAGCACCTAGGCATGCAGACTGTTTTACAAACATTTGTGAAAGAATGGGTCGCTCTCAGAGGCTCAGTGAATTCCAGCATGGAACTGTGATAGGATGCCACCTGTGCAACAAATGCAGTGGTGAAATTTCCTTGCTCTTAAACACTGCACAGGCAACTGTTAGCTGTATTTTAAGAAAATGGAAGTGTTTGTAAACGACAGCAACTCAGCCACGTAAACTGAAGGAGCGGGGTCAGCGGATGCTGAAGTGCATAGTGCGAAGAGGTGGCCAACTTTCTGCAGTCAATCATTACAGACCTACAAACTTCATGTGGCCTTCAGATCAGCTCAAGAACAATACGCAGAGAGCTTCATGGAATAGGTTTTGATGGACGAGCAGGGGCGGCTGTAGCTCAGGTGGAAGAGCAGTCGTCTTTCAACCGGAGGGTTGTTGGATCGATTCCAGGCTTCCCCAGACTACGTGCCGAAGTGTCCTTGGGCAAGACAACCCCAAGTTGCCTCTCGATGTGCCTATCGGGGTATGTGTGTGTGACTGGGTGAACGTGATATGTAGTGTAAAGCGCTTTGAGCGGTTAGTATGACTGGAAAAGCGCTATATGAGTACAGTCCATTTACCATTCTCATCCAACATCAGTGTGTGACCTCACAAATGCACTTCTGGAAGAATGGTAAAAATTCCCATAAATACCCCCCGAAACCTTGTGGACAGCCTTCTCAGAAGGGTTGAAGATGTTCTAGCTGCAAAGAGGGGACCAACGTCATATTGAACCGATGGATTAGGAATAGGATGTCAGTTATGTGAGTCAAAGCAGGTGAGCGAATACTTTTGTCAATATAGTGTATGTTAGAATTATTGTACCATGAGCGACGAGTATGCAATCGCCAACCTACAAAATTCCTTAGCATTAACACACAGATGGTGTTTGCTGCTAATTAATCACATTCTGGACATTGTCACTAAGCGGCCAGACGCAACACATGATGCCCGCGTATTACATGAGAGCGGCTAACGGCTGCTGTTTGAGAGGCATCATTTCCAGCTGGATGTTTCTTGGTGAGGGAAATAACAGTGGTTATCCCTGCAGGACATTTCTCCTTACACCATTCATCCATACAAAGCCAGGACCGCAGCTGAATTACAACAAGTAGGTTCAAAAAATCTTTGCTGTCTTTTATAAATAATTCAGTTCATTACACAAACAACATGGCTGTTCATATGTGGAAAAGAGAACTGATGAATTTGTTGCACTTTATTGATGTTTTCTTTCTGAATCTGTGAAGACTGATGAATCATGGCTGACCTGTTAATGAAATGCACTAAATGTGTGTTAAAAATAAATGATAAAAAAAAAAACCAAATAAAAAAAACAGTGACACTCATGGCCTACATCTTATTTCATATTTTCTTTGGATCCAGCAGCACACCTGCAGTATCTCTGCCATGATTTTTACAGAAAGACCTAAAACAACCATAAATCCAAGACAGCAAATCACTACAGTATCAGGAAACATGGTATCATCCATATCAACGGGGTCAACCCCGCCCTCTCAATTGGCTTAAAGACCCACTTTGATTTTAAAAAAGCGTGTTTTTCCTGTTGTTTATATGTTCGTGTGACATAGTTCTTAGGACTTTTTTTTTTTTAGAAAACTAACCTCAAAATTGCATTTTTTTTTTTTGTTATACTTGTATGATCCCTGAGGGGGAATTAAGGCTCTGCATTTCACCCATCTCTGTACTGTGAGTATCAGAGAGCAGTGGGCTGCTACTGAAAGCGCCTGGGGAGCAGTTGGTGGGGGGTTAAGGACCTTGCTCAGGAGTCCACAGTGGTACACCCAGGAGTCATGTCGGGGTTTGATTCATGTCAGGGAATCGAACCCGGGTCCTCCGTGCCCAAGCCCACGACGCTACCACTGGGCTATCCACTCCATTTCTTAATATTTCTGCATTCAAAGTATAATGAACCAATGGCAGGCCCTAAAAAGGCAGGCTTACGCCCAGATTCTACATACTCCGTTCTGTTCCGCTCCACTCCACATGGTGCAGCAAACACTTTGCTGTGTTATTCAATGAGCTGCAGTCCACATGCTCTGAACGACTGTTAATGTACGGCTTCTGCATTGCGCTGCGCCCAAATTTCAGAGCCGTCAAATTTTCTGCTCCATCGGTGCAGGCCGGATCAATCACCACAGCTCAGATCACACCAAACAGGAACATGAACATGGACTACGTCCGGATAGTCAAAGTTAACGCATTGTGAATCCAAACATAAAATACATGAAAAAGCACAGTTTGATTAAAAATCACTTCCAAAATTCGAGGTTTTCAAATTGTACGTGTTTTACATTGGCCTACATCATATGCTACAGATCAGAAATTAATTCCTCAACGTAAAACACTTATTTCTATTGATCATGACAATAAAAAAAAGGCTGAACTCTGTACTGTGTGCGTCCTCATGCGGTTCATGTGTGCTGGGTTTGCTATTCACCAAATTGTACACATGTTGATCATTGAGAAAGGCCATTTGATTCGTGTTGTCAGGACATGCCTTGCGCATGCTGAGGAAGTAGTGGAGGTTGTGCATATAGCCCATATAACAAACCACACATGTAGGTGCTTGTCAGTATCGTGAACCTGATCAAAACCCACTTTATCCCCCTTATTTAAGAAGTTTCTGATCATTTTCAAGCCTTGGATTTAAATTTTCATCATCCAGTGTCCAAAAAATGAAGTTTTTATTGGTGCTAATGGACATCCAAATTTGGCATTACTATGGCCAGAGCAGTTGATTTTGGGAATACCAGTGCCTTGTTTGTTTCCATGGTATACCGCATGCAGGACAACCCACTTTGTCCTCATTCAAAAGCAGAGAAGGAGCACCCAAAAGCAGTTATACAACTTAAAACAAACAACAACAATGTACCATCGGGTCCAGGAATTATGGGCTGAAAGCTAGCAGTAAGAGCTAGCTAGCATGAGGAACCAGCGCTGAACTGCGGGGGAAACTCCCCCACTACCCTGAGGAAATTTGCTAATGGTGCTCTGGAGAAGCAGAGTCCTGGAAAATGGCACGTCCTTTGGTTTTGGCTTTAAACCTAAAAATCACAATTTAAAGACCACTGAGAATATTTTAAAGTAACAAAAGAAGCATTGGAGTGGGTCTCTGAGAATTCTTAGTAAAAGTTACTCTCAGCAGCTTTGGGAAAAGGTTTGAAGAGGGAGCTCTTAGCTATAACTTTTAGTGCTATTTAGGAGTCCTCCTGATTACTCCTGACCATTTTCAGGTTTAGGAGATAATACTGTATGCTTTGTGAAATATTTTACAGTGGAAAAACTTAGGAGTCCTAATTTAAGATTGACACACCCTTTTTTTCTTGGAGTTATTCTTAATTCGGCAGGTTAGCAACTTTTAGCCTTAAAGGAGTACAGCACAAGTTCCAGCTTTTCCCAGAGGTTCGCCTCCTCTGGCGACAAGTGGAAGTGACGCTAATGTTGTGCACACGCATGAGCTGCTTCGACTGCGCTGGTCTCTAATTTTCCACATTACACTCAGTCTGACCTCAGAGTTAAAGTCACGATGTCTACCGAAGTGATAGTTATAAATCTGCAAGTTGTTTACAGTTTGATCATTGAGTAAACTGATGGAGTGTATGCTAATGGTAACAACAGGCTAAGCTTGGTTGTTTACTCCCGTCTTACTGCAGTGCTGGTGTTATGCCAGAAAAAGCCCCCCCTGCCGTGGGGACCGGTCAGACTCCAGTTTGGTTCTCTTCATCTTACAAAACAAAGCTTTTCTTTGTCTTCCTGGAGTCTGAGTTGGGGTTTGAGAGGCACCTGCTCTTCATCTTTTAGCAGCAGTTAGTGTTGTCTCAACATGCGCGGACCTGCGGTGCACGATACCAGTGCAGCCAGACGAATGGGAACGTGCAGCTCGTCTCCCCCACAAGCGCCCCCTTTAGGCTTTGTATCTGAAACTTTCGCATTGAGCATTCAGAAACAGTATTAGAGACAACCGCAGTGAAGAAAGATCAGATCATTCTACTGTACACGAGGCAATTGTAAGAGCATGTGGAGGAAAGAAAAAATTATACATTTGAACTTGGGCGGCTGTAGCTCAGGTGGAAGAGCAGTCGTCTTTCAACCGGAGGGTTGTGGGATCGATTCCAGGCTTCCCCAGACTACAGCCGAAGTGTCTTTGGGCAAGACACTGAACCCCAAGTTGCCTCCCGATGTGCCTATCGGGGAATGAATGTGTGTGTGACTGGGTGAATGTGATATGTAGTGTAAAGCGCTTTGAGCGGTTAGTATGACTGGAAAAGCGCTATATAAGTACAGTCCATTTAACTTGCGCAACAGGTATTTACAAAGAATATGGCCCCTAAATGACATGTCGTCACTCCACAGAACTTTAGCTACTCCTCATGTTGAACTTACATCTTGAACACTGGTGCTTGTTTATATTCTGCCTTCAGCAACCCTAAATTTACATCTGTTGTTCGGTGAGGTTGACTCAGGTCATCTGCTCTTGCATTAAGTAATCTCTTTGTGTGTCATTTCTCATATATTTCCTTAAACTTCTTTTTAAAACAACATCCACACTCACCGAATCTTCTTCTTTCTTCCTCTTTATTGCCCTGTAAATTGTAGTCTTTCTTTCTTTGTATTTTTTTTTTTGGCAATAATAAAGCCATCCACCACTATACATGGTTAATAAAGAAAATACATAATTTATTTCTCAAAATTAATTGATACAGTATGATTAAAAACGTGTTTAATAGTGTCAGTCTTTGTCCTTATAGGTCTCTAATGTTAAAACCTCCCTTTATTATTTAACCCTTTAAATGCCAATTTGATGACATGATGGAATAAGATATCATCATATTTTCCATATAATAAATGTTGAGATTTTTTTCTTCTTTTTGAACCCTTTTAGCACCGTAAGTTTTGAAGTGAAGTTAAGAGTGAGGGCAGTTTGAATGATTAAAATTGCATGAAGTAGCGAGGAGTTACAGTAATTTGAAATACACATGCGCAACGGTGTCACCCGTGGTTTTAAAAGGGTTAATCTCCTCACATAACTCAAACTGCAAATTATCTCAATTTAGGTAAGAAAACACAAAAACACAATCAATGGAATTAATTTAAAGGAGTGATGACATAGCAGTTAAAAACTAGTTTATGTTGTTGGCATTACTGCATATGTAAATACTCCAAAGAAAAAACGGCATTTTTTACAGCGGAGTATTGTTTTGAAACGGCAGACCTCACTTCCTCAGTAATACAGTTGGGTCCGGTGATGATATGGAGCTTTACCCGGAGACCACGTTGACTTCATTTTGATTGGCTACACCTTATTTGGCTATGACCTTATTTGGAGAATCTAGGTCAAGCTGCGGTGACGGTCGGACTTTGCTAAAGGCTAACTGCTAGCAACATGGCTCACTTCAGACAGTGTGAGCTACGTTTATCAGACAAGACAGCATTTAGAAAATAAATAAATGTGATTAGCTCCATCACTTAACGTTGGTGTAGGAGAGCCGCCTCGGCGATGTGGGGGTTGGGTGCCGGCGGGGTGCTT